>PVKU01002606.1:0-217376 GCA_004027475.1 Anoura caudifer | reverse complement strand
CCATATGAAGGGGAACCAAGGTCCCTAGTCCTTAGCCTGACTAAACTCCCAGCCAGCAGCTACACCAGCCTGCCAGCTCTCTTGAAGGTGGCTCCTCCAGCCCTCAGTTCAGCCATATGGCTGATGTCATGTGGAGCAGATGAGCCTTTCCTGCTGAGCCCGGTCTAGTGGCAGAGCTGGAAACAAAATATCTGATATTCACTGTTTGAAGCCACTATGTTCTGAGCTGGTTTGTTACACAGCAACAGAAAGTCAGACAGCCTTCATCGCACAGATGAGGAAGCTGTGCTTCAGACAGATGAAAGTGACCCTTCCTCCTGGTGGTTTCTGATTATTCCATAGTACTTGCCCATGCTCAAAAAGATAAGTGACCTTTCAACTCTCTGAGATGCAAGTTTAACAATCAGGCAAATATCTCAAATCTTGTTTACAATGATATCAATAATTTCTTATCTATGTCTTTATTCTTTTGTATATCTCTATTTTGTTTTGCCATTTAACATCTAATTCTTAAAAACTTTGAGAGTTCAAGTACAGTGTGCTACTTGAAGATGTAGGTAATGTTAACACTGGCCCAGAAAAGACTGGCTCGGGGACGACCTCCAGAGAAACAAGTTTTAAAAACATTTCATCACACATTACCTTCATTAAGAGTTGTGGTTCTTTTCCCTCACATGAGTACCATACCTCTAAGAAACATAAATGATGAAAATCTGCTTGTTCTTAAGAGACTAGAGTTAAACCAAACTCAGTGGATTTAATCTATAGCAATTACATATTATACCCTTCAGTTCAGCTATTTTTCTGAGACCAACCTAGGAACCTTGAATCCTAGGCTTTGCCTTCCTCCAGCTAATTTAGAGATTTCAGGAACGTTAGTTATATTCATGGGGCCCGTTCCCACATTTGTAGAACAAGGGGATTTGACCTGCATGTAAAGTAGCTCCTTCCCCAAAACATGAACATTCTCTTTGCCTGCCTCACACGGTGACTGCGTAGAGACACTGCAGAAGGAAGTGCCCAACTCAAGCGACGGTCATCGCCACCATCATAATACACCCCCAGGCTCAGATCCGGGTCAGCCCGCCTAAGGGAGCAGTGCATGCAGCAACACCCGCGGTGCAGACGGCGTGCGAGGAGGGCGGCGAGCGCTGTCTCTCCTGGTCTCCCTGCCAGCACAGTGCTCCGAGGACAGGGCTTACTTTCACCAGCTCTCCCTGTGCACAGTCTGGGGCAGCACTGCTTGAGACAGGTTTCCACGGACCATCTGTATGTAATCTTCGTGACATCCCTGTTAACGGCGGCCACATTGATTTTTAAGAAGTAAATGATAATAAGGTCATACATGAAATAAATTGTAAGTAATATCTCCTAGAATGGGCTTTAGTGGGTCTACCCAGGACGTGAAAAGGTTTGGTAAAATGATGTGGGAGGTCCCTCCGGGCCCTACACTTCTCAGCCCATAATGCTGCGTACCTGCATCTCCCCCATCCATCCCCGTCCACCGACAGCTTGCCGTGTCGCACTAAAACTGCCACATTCCTGAAGCACTTGCACAATACTGCTCTAACAATCTTTGTCTAAATTATGCAAAGAATCTGGCCTCAAATATTTTTTGATGACAAAAATACAGATTATTGGAGGAGATAAAGAGAGACGGGACAGGACGTTATTCTCTCCTAGAGCCAGATGGAGAGCTTTGTTCAACTGTTCACTTTTCTGCTACATTTCAACAGCATAAAAATGAGCTTTAGAAAGGTTCCAAAAGGTAACACAGAATTTTAATTAAGGAAAAACATGTGTCTTGTTTGTCTTTAAATTATTAAAAAGGCAGAGAGATGAAAGTATTTTTGACTCTGTGGAGAATCCTTAAACTGCCTTAGGTGTTATTTAATTCAACTGCCTGTTGTTTCAGGTGCAGTCTGGAGAGAGAGCAGGGCAGCAACTACTCATTGCCTATCCAGCACCCATTCTGCACGTCCTCTGGGGTAGCAGAGGCCAGGCGTTGTGCCTAACTGGAACTTGACCTTCCCTAGCCTGCCCTGATTCACATAAAGGTGCCCATTAGGATGTAAGAAGTCATGGGAAGATTCCCAAGAAAGCTCTTTAATGGGGTGCTCCCTTTTGCCTCTTCCTCTTTCCTTCTTCCTGTTGCCAGGGGTATGGATATGATAGCTGGAACTCTAGCAGCCTTTGGGTCCATGAGGTGACCTTGAAGATGGAAAACTATGCTAAAGACTGTGAAACAAAAAGAGAAACACAGACTGGATCTATAAGAAGTCAAGAATGTATGTTGTAATTGCTAAGCAAGCCACTAAGATTACAATAAAAGAATGTACAATTAAGTTTGAAGGGGGAAAGATGGAATGACAAGCAGTGTGCAAGTAATGTATTATTGAGTTGGACCCTTGATACCTGTATGGTCTTCTGAACTGATGTCACCCCAATAAATTGAATTACAAAATAGTTGATTAGCCCTGGCTGGTGTGGCTCGGTGGTTGAGTGCCAGACTGTGAAGCAAAAGGGTTGCAGATTTGATTCCCAGTCCAGCGCACATGCCTGGGTTGCGGGCCAGGTCCCCAGTGGGGGGTGCGTGAGAGGCAACCACACATTGATGTTTCTCTCCCGCTCTTTCTCTCTCCTTTCCCCTCTTAAAAATAAATTAAATACATAAAATCTTTTTAAAAATTATTTTAAAAATAAATAGTTGATTAATTCAAACCAAGGCAAACGATAATAGGAAACAGAATACAAAACAGATGAGACAAATGGAAAACAAGTATGAAGATGGTAGCTAGAAACTGAAATAAATGGTGAGTGTGAGCAGCTGGTAGGGCCCCAGCTGTCATAGCTCTACCCTGGCCCAAGATGGGACAATCTGAACCTCCACGAGAATGAGAACGCTGGGCTGAAATTCATCTGATATGTTTGAGTCCATGCATTCGTAATGATGTATAAAGAGAGCTATTTGGTGACCTTTGGAGGATGCTGGGGAAATAATTTATTATCTTGAAGGCTGGTAAATAAAGAGAAAGAATTCAAATATTTCTCTTGCCTTTCCTCCATGAACAGTATCCAATTGTGTGCTTATGAAAGTTTAACAACTGACTCTCTGGGGCAGAAGCCCTGACTTGCCTCACTTGTCAATTTTCATGGGGCAAACATTCCTACCATGGCCAACTTCAAGCTGCTAGCCGGACATCTGTGAACATGGGGCCCCTTGGCTGGCTTGCTGAGTTCTCTTTCTTCTTTTTCTTGTTTTAAAGATTTCATTTATTTATTTTTAGAGAGGAGAAGGGAGGGAGAAAGAGAGGGAGAGAAACATCAATGTGTGGTTGCCTCTTACACGCCCCCTACTGGGGACCTGGCCCACAACCCAGCATGTGCCCTGACTGGGAATTGAAGAACTAGTGACTCTTTGGTTCGCAGGCCAGCATTTAATCCACTGAGCCACACCAGCCAGGGCCTGAGTTCTATTTCTTGACCTAGGTTACGAGAGTTCATTATGTATAACCCTTATAAGAATCATTAAAAAATACATTTGTTTCTAGTGTTCTGTTTCTTTGTATAATTTTGCAAGAAAAAGAGGTTAAAACAGAAACCAGACAAAAACAGTACATACTAATGATTTCATTTAACGAAGTTCAAAAACAGACAAAACTCAACTGTATGTTAGAGGTCAAGAGAATAGTGTGACCCTTGGGTAGGGCTAGTGTCGGGAAAGAGACACAAGAGGGTTTCTGGGTAATGTTCTGTTTTTTTAATCTGGTTGCTGGTCACATGCATTAGTTCACTTTGTGAAAATACAAGAGAGAAAATTAGCCCATTATGTGTTAGTGCCACTGTTATTCTGAATTTTCTGTTATTTGCAGCTGAACCTAATCCGAAGTCCCATGATGAGTTCATTGCAGGGTCATCTCTCCACCACTGTCACCATGAAGCTGCCACCCTGTGGGACCTGGGTGACTGAACACAGCACCGCTGTCCTTTCCGGGAAGCACAGGGCCCTGAGCACCCAGCCTCCTCTGCCCCTGAGAGTCACCCAGTCATTCCAGGAGCACTCACTGAGCCCTGACTTCTAGAGTTACAGACATGAGTCTCATACATGCCATCCTCATGGACTTAGGAGTTAGTATAAAGAAGTTTGAAATTTGTGCAATTATTTTAAACTGTGTAGTTCACAGACCTTGATATCAAGGTGTACATTAGAAATTCCTTCGAGTTTGACTTCCAGCCAAGATGGAGGCATAGGTGGACACACTGTGCCTCCTTGCACAACCAAAATTAAGGACAACAAAGATTTAGAAACAAGAAAACAACCAGAACTGAGAGAAAATTGAACTTACGAAAGTCCAAAACCATCCACCCAGACCGGTAAGAGGGGCAGAGTCGTGGCAGGAAAAAGTGGAGGTTGGCAGACCTGGGTGTGCAGGCAGCAGTGGCTGGCAGACTGCAGGTGCACAGGTGGTGGCTAGTGGATCCCGGGCACAGGGTGGCAACAGGAAGACCTAGGCCGTGCAAGGCAGCTGGCTGACCAGGTGGTCCCACATTCATGCACAGATAATCCAGGTGAAGGGGAAGCGGCAGAGGGGACTGGAATCCAACAGAGAGTGCAGCAAGCACCATTGTTCCCTCTCGGACCCTGCCCCCACATATAGCATCACTACCTAGCAACTGGGCTGCCCCGCCCTGGGGAACACCTAAGGCTCCACCCCTCACTACGTGACAACTGCAACCAGACCAAAAAAAAACAAAAATGGCTTACATGGGAGAACAAATCAAAGCCCCAGAGCCAATTCATCTAAGCGACCAAGAGATAGTCAACCTAACAGATGCACAGTTCAAAGCCCTGATGATCAGGATGCTCACAGAATTGGTTGATTTTGCTCACAAATTAGATGAACAAATGAAGGCTACAATAAGTGAAATGAAGAAAAACACACAGGGAACCAATAGAGATGGGAGGAAAACTGGGACTCAAATCAATGGAGTGGACCAGAAGGAAGAAACAAATAAACAAACAAACAGGAAAGAATGAAGAAACAAGAATTCAAAAAAATGAGGAGAGTCTTAGGAACCTCCGGGACACCTTTAAACATCCCAACATCCAAATTATAGGGGTACCGGAAGGGGCAGAGGAAGAGCAACAAGTGGAAAACTTATTTGAACAAATAATAAAGGAGAACTTCCCCAATCTGGCAAAGGAAATAAGACTTCCAGGAAGTCCAGGAAGCTCAGAGAGTCCCAAAGAAGGTGGACCCAAGGAGGAACACACCAAGGCACATCATAATTACATTAGCCAAAATTAAATGAAGGAGAGAATTCTAGAAGCAGCAAGGGATAAGGGCACAGCCACCTACAAAGGAGTTCCCATCAGACTGTCAGCTGATTTCTCAGAAGAGACCTTCCAGGCAAGAAGGGGCTGGAAAGAAGTATTCCAAGTCATGAAAGTCAAGGACCTACATCCAAGATTGCTCTATCCAGCGAAGCTGTCATTTAGAATGGAAGGGCAGATAAAGCATGTCTCAAATAAGGTCAAGTTAAAGGAGTTCATCATCACCAAGCCCTTATTAGATTAAATGTTAAAGAGACTTATCTGAAAAAGAAGATAAAAAATAGGACAGTAAAAAGACAGCAAACTCACGGATATTAACAACCACAACTGAAACAAAAGCAACTAAGCAAACAGCTAGACCAGGAGCAGAAAGACAGAAATGGAGATCACATGGAGGGTTAGCAACAGGGGATTGGGAGGAGGAGACGGGGGAGAAGGTACAGAAAATAAGTAGCATAGACGGTGGGCAGAAAATAGACAGGGGGAGGGCAAGAATAGTGTGGGAAAAGTAGAAGCTAAAGAACTTATGACACATGGACATGAACTAAAGGGGGGAATGTGGGTGGGAGGGGGTGTGCAGGGTGGAGGGGAATGATGGGGGAAAATGGGACAACTATAATAGCATAATCAATTTTATATATATATATATATAAATACATTCCTTCAAGTTTAGAGTTAGGGAAGTAATTTGTCCCTTTGAACAAACTGATATCTTCCCTTTACCAGTCAACAAGGGCTATCTAATTCACAATACTTTTTTTTGGGGGGGGGGGCCAGGCTGCCAAGAAAATCAGAGTTACATTTAGTGCTAAATGACAGCAAATTTTTCTGGCTGCTAGTAACAAATCCTACAGCTTCACAGACTATCCAGCCAACTTCTGAATCCGTGTTCTACCCAACACTCTCCTAAATTGCCAACCACTTAAACTCCTCAGGACTCCGACGGAACTCCACCGCAATACGACCACGGCCACACCCCCTTGTCTCCTCTCTTGCCTTCCACACAAGCGCCTTTCCTGCTGGTCACAAAAATTTCCTTGTCACTTCTCAAATGTACCTTTTGTTTTAGGTTCTGAGCACTTTCCTTTAAAACATTTTTGAAAAACGTTTTATTGAAGTGTAATTGTACATACCATAAAATTCACCCATCGAGGTTACCCGAAGTGCCTCTGGACGTGCTGTCCTTGCCCTCCCTTGCCACTTAGTGACTGCCTATTCTCCAAGACCCAGGCGATGTCACCTGCTCTGTGAAGTCACACCCACCAAACCCAGACAATATTTTTCCCCTCTGCAGAGGTTCATGTTTACCTCTATTATGGCATTTAACATTTTACATTCTTATCATTTGTTGACATTTGTGTTATGTCCACTAGAACGTCCAGCTCCTTGAGGGGAAGTGATGTGCCTACCCACCCACCACACTGTCTTTTAGAACATGAATCATTGCCCGGAAGTACTCAAGCTGCCCAGAGGAAGCTGCTCATCCCAGCACTGAACAACCTAGGGGCCGCCTTGACCTTGGGAGCTCTTCGAGGAGCCAAGTAATCCCTTCCGTTTGAGTTTGTCAGAACACCTAATCGTGCATGAACTCTAGACAGCAGTTATCAGAGAGTCAGACTTCAGAAAAGGACATGGGAGAAAGCCTGACAGAATGGCTTCCAGGGAACATCAGCAGTGCTGACAATATACCATGTTTCATCGGATCTAAGGCAACATCATTCGTCATCGCAGAAGTAAAAAGATGTGCTTCTCAGAGTCTGTAGAGTATGGTAAATGTCTTATTAAATACCTCAAGGAAAAGCAAGGAGAAAGGCAAGATGGAGAACTTTGCACACCCTGCCCTGAGAATTTTAAAATTTATAAAAAGGCTTCTAAACGATAAACTAAATATAAAGAGGTCTAACAAAGTTCTGGTTTTTCCTGTGAAAATCACTTTAATATTTTTTTGGAAGCATCAGGTATCAATTTTTTTTCCATACAAAGATACATGATGGTGATGGCCCTATCCAGCTAGTGCCCTAGGTGGGTGCTTATGGTGCCCACACGGTCACCTGGCCCTGTGGCTCCACACACTCCGTGTAGAGCAGCCCCATGACAGCCCATGGGCCAAGCATCTGTGAACTGGTGGCCTAGAGCACAGAACCAACATCTGCCTCAGTCTCCACATCTGCTTTGTGTATGCTGTGAAGACTTCATTTGTAGAAACACAGCGACTAGTCCAGTGAGTCTGGAACCCGAGCATGCTTCAGAATCCCCTGGAGGGCTTGTTAAAAGACAGATTGCTGGACCCCACTCCAGAGCTTCTGATGCAGTAGGAATGTGCGTTTCTAGCAAGTTCCCACGTGCTGCTGATGTTGCTGGTTCAGGGATCACTCCTTTAGAACCACCGACCCAGGGTAAGCTACTCATTTTACAGGCAAGAAACTGGAGCACCAAGAAAGGAAGGGGCTTGCCAAAGATCACACACTCGGATTAGGGGAAAGCTGGGCCTGGACCTAAGTCCCCTCTCGTTATGCTGGTCCACATGGCCTCCCCTCAGGTAGACACATTAGTTGCCAACCCAGTGAGGAGCAATAAGGGGTCTGATAAGTACTTTGTACCTACAAAATTTTAATTATATTTTTATATTTTAAATAGAGTTGCTAACAATCAAGTGAGACTCCTTGGGCCATTAGGTTTATTAGTGAAAGAAACCCATCCATCTAAGCTGTAATTTCTGTTTGCTTTTAAAACTTGATTTCTCCTTCCTCACCCTTTCTTTCCATCTGTCCTTTTTCTCTCTGCGTACACTCTTCAGAGCAATTTGCAGTGAGATTTCCCCAAAGACTAGCATGTTTACAAATTCCCTTTTGTCTTGAGTCCAAGCGTCTCCTTCACATTTTCCAGTAAAACTCCATCCCACTGATACCCCATCCGTCACCACAGAGGCAGAAGGAAGGCAGGAAACCTGGGAGCACTCAGCCATGCAACACAAAACACTACCAAACGCACTCTGTGGGAGCCCGAATTCACAGCAGTTAGGCGAAAAGGCATGTATAATAATTAAAGGTGTGTTAGTTTGAAAGGTACTTTCTTTGTTTCACAAAGATTTTCTTAAGGGTCTACTATGTGCAAAGGAGCATGACTAATTAGTAATTGGGCTCTGCTAGCACCCTTAGCCTGCTTTTAACTGTACCGTTGTATGTTACCATCCTATTCCTGAGCACCTGATGCACAGGCCTCTCTGTGGCCAGGAGCTCAGTAAACATACACTGAGTTGAGCTGAGTGTAAGCCTTGTTGGACCCTGCCAATCACTCTTAGGAACTTCCCATTCTTCCCATTACTTACAGCCAGATTAGGCTGTATTTTTCCCAACCAAAATCTGACAACTTTATCGTAGTACCTGGGGACATATGCTCCTCCACCCAGTATACCAAAACTAAGAGATTAGAAAAGTAACCTACTTTGGGGGAAGGCATGCTGGAAGAAAACTGAGTTGTTTAAAAAGCAAACCCCACAATGACTGGAGATGAAAGGCGAGAATCCTAGGTCTTAAAACTCCTACAGACAGTGATGCAGGAAGATGCCAGAGATATAAAGAATAAGAGATAAAATTTTGTCAGGAGAGTTATTTTTTTCCAAATGAAGAAGGTAGAGTATAAAAAAGAAAAACTTGCCCTGGCTGGTGTGGCTCAGTGGACTGAGTGTCGGCCTAGGAACTGAAAGGTCTTAGGTTCAATTCCCAGTCAGGGCAACCGGCTAAGTTGCAGGCCAGGTCCCCAGTTGGGAGTGTGCAAAAGTCAACCAGGGGGGTTTCTCTCCCTCTCTTTCTCCCTCCCTCCCCATCTCTAAAAATAAATAAATAAAATATTTAAGAAAAAAGTTTTAAATAAATAAAGAAATGAAAAGAAAACCTTAAACAAGGGGAAGCAAAGGGATCTCTTAGAGATTTAACATGGCCCTTGAGCCAGGAAGGAGAAAGACCAGAGAAATTCTGTAACTTGGGGAACTGAGGTAAAGAAATTGCAGTGGAATTCAGACAGCCTTGAAGACTGCAGTTTCAAACTGGAGTTGAAAGAATGGGGAGTGAAAGCACTATGCTTCTTTGGGATCATCAGTGTTGAAATAAACGACTCTGGGCAAATGTAACAAAAAGTGGATTAGGAAAGGTGGCCTGGAAGAGCCCAATTCCATGTGCATCTCTGTTCCCCAAAGGGAATGAAGACAAACTTACAGTTACTTCTCTGCATATGATTTTACTCTCAAGATCTTCACTTTCTTCAGCAAAGCAATATCTATATTCTAAACCAGTGCTTCTTGAACTTCCGGTGCACACAAACCCCTAGGGGCCTGGCTAAAACACAGATTTCAGCCTCTCTCCCCAACCAGGTTCTGATTCATAGGTGTATGGGCAAAGCCCGTAATTTGCATTTTGAGCAGGGTCCACAGTGATGGTTATGCTGTTGTTGCTGATCTGAGGACCACCCTTTGAGTAGCACTGATCACACAGCCAGCCACGTGGAGAGGACTACTCCAAGCCTGGAGGGAAGAGCTGTGGACACAAGGAAGTGTCCTCTTTGGAGCAGACTGCACCCTCACTCCCTGAAATGGGTGCAAGGTGAAGCCACACCGTGCCTCCCACCCCAATTATCCTTACTCATGCTGATGTCTGGGACAAGCCAATGGGAGCACTCCTGACAATGCAGGAGTCTCCCTGTGCTTGCTGCAGCAAGCCGTACACAGAACTTTCCCCAGATGATTTCCCAGCAGGGAGCTCTCTCTGCCTGCATTTCATCTAAGTACTTCAGCAAAATCAGAGATCTGAAAGCAAAATCATAAGTATTAGAGATGGAACCAGCCTAATATCTCATTTAGGGCCTATCCCTAAGGACCAGACTAAGAAGGTCAATTACAATACAAGCAATGAGTCTCTTCACACACGGGATTTGGAGACTTCATACAGCTTGTAAGGGCTTTTCGTATTTCAAACTGCTACCTCCTTCAAATCACAGTTGTGGGTGGCAATTTTAAGCTGTGAATGGAAACTAGTAAATTCAAGTAAGGAATCCTACTTCTAGACCTGGGATTCCTGGTCAAAGCTGCTAATAATGTCTCACTCTGAGAACATATGAAGGAACTTTCCCTTGACAAAGTGAAGTTTAATAGTTTCCAATTATTTTAATTCTGAATGGTCTTAACGTTTTCCTGAGGGGTTAATAGAGGGGTGGAATATATTGGAGAAGGTGAAAAGCCCCACAGTGACAATGCTGATTGAAAGATCATGAGCATGAATCAAGGGGGAAAAAGTAGAGGTGTTCAGAATTCAAGTTACCATATTTTGCTGTGTATAATGTGCTCTTTTTTGCCCAAATTTTTGCGGGAAAAATAAGGATACACATTATACATGGGGTGATACCTGAAGCACCTTGTTATCTATTCTTGTGTTTTGTAATCATTTGGTGCATAAAATTTCTTGCACCCTAATATGTTCAAACATAAATGTTGGGATTCCTTTATAATACAAAAAATAAGTATCTAAATATAAATGAATAAGAAACTGAATTAAAAAATTAAAATGAGCTCTGGCTGGTTGGCTCAGTGGATTGAGTGCTGGCCTGCGAACCAAAGGGTCACTGGTTCCATTCCCAGTCAGGGCACATGCCAGCGTTGCAGGCCAGGTCCCCAGTAGGGGGTGAGTGAGAGGCAACCACACACTGATATTTCTCTCTCTCTTTCTCTTCTCCTTCCCCGATCTAAAAATAAATAAATAAAATATAAAAGAAAAAGAAATTTAAAAAACTTAAAAAAAAATTAAAGTGAAAGATTTTTTTTTTTTTTTCTGAACGTTTGGGCCAAAAATGTGGGTGCACATTATACACAGCAAAATAGGTGTAATTCAATGCCACAGGTGCCGCTTGAGCGGCCCCCTGGGACAGACACTGTGCTGGTCGGGGTGGAGAGCACCTGAACTAAAAAGGCATGATCCCAGATGGTAATAACAATCCTTCACAGCTTTCTAGAGATTTATGCCAAAAGTTAATCTAAAGTGGTTCTACAATTTTGTTTTCAGAATTACTTTACAGAGTAGACACAGCAGGAATTAATATCGGTATTCTACAGATAAACTGAGATTCCACAGTTAAGTTACCTGCCCAAGCCTGGCCCTCCCTTCCATTATTTAGCTTTTACTACTCGCTCTTATCATTAAGTGGTGGTAATTATTATATTGGAATAGGGCTTCCTGGTGACGCCCTTCTGTTTGAAATCCCTAGGATTTAAGAAGCTCCAAGGCACTAAACACCATTGAACATATGGCACATTTTAGCTGTATTTGGTTATGCTCCCCCTGAATATATTTCTGCCAGGGTTCCCCCCCACCCCCCGCTCTGCACCCTGAGAGGCCTGTCCCTGTAACTGCATTACCCACTCACCTTCTCAGTTTAGTGTGGCCAATGAAAGGAACCGCCAGACCAGAGGACAGCAACAGAAAGGCAAAGATCTTTCTTTGCTGCTCCCTGACTGTCCTTCCTAGACCGTACCTGCTCCAGGTCTCACTGGAAACTGACAACACTATTTTCTCCCCTTACCCCTTAGGGATGGTAACAGCTTCGCACTCCCGCTACCCTCTGGGTGCCTCAGCAGCCTTGGGGGTTCCCTTAACCCCACCCACACCTCTGCAAATAGTGCCACATCAGTTAGATGCTGGTTCCCACCCGGGACCTGAACCATCCAAGCCTCTCTCCCACACAGCCCTAACCAGTAAAGGTAAATCTAATGCCCAGAGGAACACAGCCTAAAACATCCAGACTCACAAACTCATTGATGTTTTTCCCTTTAAAAATGAATGTTTGCTTCTCTGGTGCTTTTTTTGCCACAGTCCTACCTTGGGCCTTTGTTTATCTCTGGCCTGAACTTTTGTGATGGTTTCCTAAGTGGACTGCCATCTCTAAAGCCTCCTGCCTCCAAATAACTCTACCCACAGCCTGCTACCGAATTAAATTGTCTGATGCACAATTCTGATCATATCATTCCTGCGATGGTCCCCAGTGATGATGGCATAAAGTTCGTAGTCCTCAGCCCAGCATGAGGGCTCTCACCTGCGTGCTCAGCATTATCTGCAGTTCCCCAATGTGCCTCTGTGCTCTCTTTCCCCAGCCCCTTACCAAAATGCACGATCTTCATTTTGTTTACACCATTCCCTTAGCCTAGAAGGGTCTTTGCAACTGTTCACAGATTAAAGGTTCAGCCCAAACGTTGCCTGAAGATCTTCTGTTTCCTCACAGAGATAAATAACCACTTTCTCTTCTAAACGCCCATGGATTTTTTGCATCTCTCTTTTGTGGCATGTCGAACCTCTCGGTAGAGTTGTCTGTGTCCAGCCTCTCCAGCACCCCGTGCTCAGCATCTTTCCCAGCCAGAGGCTGTCTGAGCACAGGACACAGCACGGAATGGGCCTCAGCAAGTGTGTGTTGGATGGACGAACACACTGATCGACTCAATTTAACATCCCCTCAGGACCTAACTCTGTGTCTGCTGTGTTGTTTCACTTTAAATTAGTTTGAATGATCAGCCCAACAAGCTGGATAATGTATGCTAGTTGTTATATATGAGATGCTGCATATAAACATATTGGCATATTTGCATATTTTGTATGACTATCTCAGTGTGAATATATATTACTTTATCATGTCATTTAAAAATATATATCTTTTGAGCGAAAGTGGTACACATACATACACTTCTTTAATAAAATAACTAAATGTGCTAAAGCTGAACAAAGGCCTAGAAGAAATTTCTGAAGGGCAAGTGGATGCATGCGGCTTTAAAATGTTCTACTTCTTCCTCATTTCCTATCAGTCAGTCCCATCCAATTTTGTTTAATGAGGCTACTGCAATGTATTTATTTTGGGGTGATTGAATTTAGAGAGACATTCATCTAACACACAATTGCTGCCACAAGCTGAATGGCTGAATCATAACAGGGACGATGGCATTAATCTGAGGACAGCTGTTTCTTATCACTTCTAACACACAAAAAATGCTCAGACCAAGCAGGGCTTTCTGCCTCAGCTGTAAGATGGGACTGATAGGATCTGAAGTAGAAATGCTTCTGGACAGGTGAAGCAGAGAAGGAGAAAAAGGAAATGTGCCGGAGGGACTACACCTTTGATTTCAGAACTCTGTCTATCTGATGTGTGAGCATTGCTTCCGGCCCTTTGGGATGCTCAGGAAATTCCAGTTATAAGGAGATAACTTGATAAGGACAAGCGGAGTAACTAACCCTTTAAGAAGAGCTTGCAAGTCTGTTGTGGATAGTTGCAGCTACTCAAGAACAGCGATAACAACACAGGCTCACGTTTGCATGGTGCCGTTATAATTGAAACACTCACATTCCCTGTCTCAGGCAAGTGAAGCTGGGCTACGGTGAGCACCCCCAGGTGTCCTGCCCTCTGGACATACCAAGTGTGGTTTCTAGGGGGCTGGGGAGCCCCATCCCAAAGAAGTCTCCATTGACTTTTGCCTCTTGCAGATGCCCAAAATCCACCATGAAAGCATCACTTTTTTGAACTTGGATACTTTTACTGTTATAGCAAAAATGCCTGTGGAAATAAGCACATAGCCAACTCCATAACTGATTTACACCTGAGTATGAATGCATTCTCAGCACCATCTCAGCAGAACAGCTGGCTAAGGTTTTAAGCAGGTTATACAAAGTATTTAGAGAGTAGAAGGAGGTTAGGGGCCTAGCAAACAGACATTGCTAACACTCTTCACTTGCTACAGCTTCTGAGGTAACAGGAAACACGCAGAGTGATATTAATTCAAGATAGGATCTTAATATAGCTAAGAGCTACAGAATAATCTGCCACCTACAACTGCATACCTTCTGAAGGTAATAAAATGTTACAGGAATTCAATTTTTAAATGGCAGAAGTTTGAATCACCGTGCATCCTAATGTCAGCAACACTCGTTCATTCATTTACCCATCTGTTCATTAATTCATTCTGCAGCCAGTAAGTTGAACAACCAAAACTCTTGGAATGTAATAAAAACCTCTTACTGTCCTTTAAACTTATTGGGGGCGCAATGAGGAGACATCTTCCTCTGCCACTAGGTATAAATGTAAGCGTGCCCCTGGGCTTTGGTAGTCATTCCTGAGGAGCTAAAATTCCTACCTCCACTTTCAGTCACAACTTCAAACACAGTTTCAATTCAGTAAATTAAAATATCCACATCCATGTCGTAATAGAAACTGCTAACCTCGTTTAGGGGCCTTTCAGCAAGGAGGGAACCAGGGTGTAAATCTTCTTTCCCCACCTTGCTAAATAGGGTTCCCAACGCCTCCTGGAGAGAGAGAGTAAGAGGAGAAAAGGGAAGGTGGGCAAAAAATGCTTGTTCGATTGGGGCCGTGGTAAGACGGTGCCACACTCTCTGGGCCTAGCAGTTGTCTAAAACAGACTTTCTCTTACGTGGAATCATTGTGAGTTCCTCAGACACCTGCCCCCTCCCCCAGCCCATGGTGGTCCCTCACTTGAGGATCCCTTACACTGAGCAAAAACATTCTATTTCCGCAGGAGCTTCCACCCTGAGCCCTGGAAACCACTGCAGTTCCCATCCGGCTTCTCCTCAACTGGAAGCATCCCCTACTGAACAGATCTAAGGTGCTTCCCACGGCAGCTCTCCCTGCGAGGCGTGTATCTGCTCCTTGGAGCATTCTTTGCCTGAACTAATTCTGGGAGTGCTGGCCGGTGCAGAAGCAGCAGCAACCTTCTTTTCTCTGCTGCCAAAACGAAAGCATTAGCCAGCCCTGTTCCTGTCCCCTAAATTTCTGGGGGTCCCAACTGTAGGAAACATGGCTTCAGGAGACACAGCTCAGGCTCTGAGAGGCACAGTTTTGGTGAGATGAGGTAGACGTCCATATCCCATACCCACTTTGCACACTTACTGCTCCCTCCAAAGAAATTCTCTGCCAACAGTGGCTTGAGAGTGCAAGACTCGTTTAACTGCCTGTCTGCTGAATTCGTTGTGTAGTTTTTCCTGGCTGGCCTGTCCCACAGCTTTGGGTATCTGATGGCTATTATGTCTTGATTCTCTCAGGGAACTAACTTGCAGTCTAATGGTGTTAGAATTCATTCATGCATTCGATGAACAATTATTATTTTTTAAAGATTTTGTTTATTTATTTTTAGAGAGGGGGAAGGGAAGGAGAAAGAAAGGGAGAGAAACATCAATGTGTGGTTACCTCTTGCGCACCCCCTACTGGGGCCCTGGCTGCAACCCAGGCATGTGCCCTGACAGGGAATCAAACTGGAGGCCTTTTGGTTCACAGGCCTGTGCTCAGTCCACTGAGCCACACCAGCCAGGGCTCGATGAACAATTATTGAAGATCTCCCTAGCGTGGGTCTTTCCTCTTCCCTACTCTCTTACTCTTCCTCACTAATTCTAATCTCCACCTTGCTGCTGTCAAGTGTTTTGATAAAGAATGAATCGTTCTCTTTCTTTGTCCCTTCCTCCCCCTCCACAAATTTCCAGCTGTTACTGTAGACACATGGGAGAAAATGTTTCCTCCAGCTTCTGTACCAAAATGAATAACAAATAAACTGAAAAAACTTTAAAAACGACAATAGATAAAATATTAGATGTCAAATTATCTTACAAGCATGGTAATTTTTTTAATCCAAAGCAAAGCATAATGTAGGTGTCTATTTGGACTTGGGTTCTTCAAAGCTCGAGTTGCACAGTTCTTCAACAAGCTTGCAAAGCTATTGCAAACACACACTCTTTAAAATGTTATAGTGAAGGAGGCCCGTCACCACGCGCTCCTAGCACACTGGGCCTGGAGCATGGGGGACAAGGGGGCAATAGTGCTAAGGAAGGAACATAATTGTGCTACACTTTCTGTAGCAATAAATACAGGCATGTGAATGGGATAAAATAAAAACAGGAGTTTTCAAGGAATACCACATGCTTTAAAATTAACTGCTCCACCAGACAATGGAAACATCTAATAGGATCTTCGAAATATCACACAACAGCGGTCTAGTTTGCTAAGCCCTTGAACCCTTACCCCCACATAGTTGTTTTTTTGTTTTTTTTTTTTAAGTAATCATGGTGATCAACAGCTAACATTTACCACTTACTTAGGGCTTCCTTTGTGCTGGACTCTGGACTAAGTTACTTATGGCACGTGTTATTTAATTCTCACAACAGTCCGACGGAGAAGATAGCATGTATTTCCATTCTGTAGGTGAGGAAAATGAGCCTCAGTGACTAAGCCACTCGTCTGAAGTTGCGAGTCCTGTAAGCGGTGAAGCGTCAAGCTCTGCGGGGCCCTCGGTGCTGCCAGGGTGGCCACTCCTCCCATCCCGCCTCGGTGCTCTGTCCCCATAGCAGGTCCACGTGAGCCCTCCCCTCCTAGCTGTGCCTATGTGTGTAGAAGGGAGGGAAAAGGAATTTTGGCCGCATCTGGAGGCCTTTGATTTTTTTTTTTTTTTTAAGCTACCTTTACTTGTGTTAGTGAAACCTCCAGCAATCACAGCGACACTGCCTCCGAGTTGGGGTGGAGTGCAGCTGCCGACCGCCTCCTACTCGTTATCTGACGTTCAGGAATGTGTCACAGCACCAGTTCCAGGATGCGGGGGAGAGAGGAGGACCAAAGGATCTAGGAGCGCAAGGCGGTTGTTTGTCCTTATTTACTGTGTTAGCACCTACAAAAAGCAGTGTATAGCGAGTGAGCAAGTGAGCACCTTCACCGTATCAAGCTAATCCATGAACACAGTATGGCAGGGTCCCCACATATGACTGTACCTCTTTGGATTCAATTTCTCTGTAGCCTTCACCCTCCCCCATCTCTACAAGAATAAGCCCTCCTTCCCTTCCTCCCACCCTCTTTTTTCTCCTCCCATAAATATTTGTTGAGCAGTTACTATGTGCCAAGCGCTAAACTGGGTAAAAGGTTATTCAGGCTTGGTCCCTGCCCTCGAGGCTCTTCCAGTCTAGTAGGTAAATCAGATGTAAAGGTATATAATTACAGTACTGGGTTGTGAATGCCACCATGGGGGCAGGTAGAGGAGGAACACATGCCTCCAGGGAAGGTTTATAAGAAAAAATGAAGCATGTCCCAGCCCTTTTTTTTGTTTTTGAAATTTTAATCCTCCCTTGAGGACATGCTTAGAGGAGGAAGGAGGGTGAGAGAGAAGGAGAGAAACATTGATGGGTTGCCTCTCACACGTGCCCCAACTGGGACGGAACCTGCAACCCAGGCCTGGGCCCTGACCAGCAATCAAACCTGTGACCCATTGGTTTACGGGGCGATGCTCCAACCAGCTGAGCCTCACTGGTCAGGGCCCCAGTCTCCAACCCAAATTCAATCCCACTGGCATTTTGGCTTCGTTAGTCACTTCGGGCTGGGTTTATTCATCTCCTCCACCCTGTTCAGTATGATCAATCACACCAGATGACTATCGTACTAGCTATGCTGTGGGAGAGGAAGGCAACAGATGCAGCCACAGGACCAGTTCCCCAGGGGAACTCGCAGGAGGAGAACTCGGTGACACGAGAGAAGGAGGGACCAATGCAATGGAGGATAACGTGGGCATCGAGACAGCCCATAAAGGGGGCCGACATCACGGGATGCTTTAGGGAGGAAGTGGCATCGGAGATGAACCTTCAAAGGTGGCCGCTGCTCTCCAGTTAGAGAGGAAAGTGAAGGCATACTGTGCTGTGTAACAGAGTCAGGGGAAGCAGGGAGGCGGGGAGAGGAGGGAGAAGGCGTGTGTGAGGGAGCGGCAGCAGAGCAGTAGGCTGGCTGCGGGGAACATGGTGGAGGAGAGGAGCGCAATTAGAGAGAAACCTGCAAAGGCTCATTTGGACCAGTCCTTGGGATCTTTAAACATTGGTAAGATATTTGCACTCCATGTGTAGGCAACAGGAAGCCATTCTGAATGGAGAGCTGCGAGACTGAAGTTGTTTTGTATGGACCGCAGCTGAGGAAAGACAAGGGGTGGGGAGCCCAGTCTGGAGGGGACTGCGACAGTCGGGTGAGAGGAACCGCAGGTGCTGCTGGAAAGTGGCAGTGCAGGTGGAGAGCACCCTTGGGTCAGGGACTGAGTGCCACCCCTTCATGTCCCTGAAATGTCCGGCACTGTTCCTCACCCTAATTTTCATCACTATTTCTGAAATTGAGCTGTATTAAAGATTCAGTTTGAAAGAATAATTTGTCTTGAAGGTTGTCTTGTCCTTTTTGTTTTAACCCTGTCACCTCAGTCACCCAATTCCAGGTCACAGAAGATTCCTGCCCGAGGCTGTTGTTCTCTGGCATTTCATGTGGCAGCTCAGAGCACTGGCATCTCGTTCACAGTCCCTAATTAGCTCGTGCACCAGTTTAATTGCCCAGCAGTTGTCTGTGTGGACAGACTTGGTTTCCTTTCTGGAGTCGACTGAAACTGCCCCACCCTCTCCTGCCAGCTCAGGCACCTGGGAGCCTGCCGCGTCCCAACACACACAAAGAAGGGGGTGCTGAAGACTGGAGGGCTGCTGGGACCCTTGATAAGGCAACCCTTCATTAAATTCATAGTCACTTTAGGCTGACATTTCTAGAGAAAGGGGAAGAGGGTACAGTAGAGGCAGAATATAGGGACCACCTATGGTGTGACTCTGAAATTCTAGATGAGGTCTGATATTTGCTTTAGTAAGGATCTGTCAGAACAGTTAAGATAATTCTTTAAAGTTGTTAAGATCACCCATCAGGAAAGTAACCCACCTCAAGAGATGGCTTAGGTTCATGGAATTAATGAGGCTACAGTTTCTACCCAATACAATGAAGGGGTCAAACTGGATTGAGGTCAATACCTCGATTTGATCAAAAGGTAATCATGGGTAATTTTACTGAGCACTTACTGTGTGCCAGATTCTTTTCTAATAACTATAGTTATATTAACATATTTAATCCTCACACCAACCCTATAAAGTGAATACTATTGATATCTTCATTTTACATGAGAGGAACCAGGCACAGAGGGGTAAGACTTGCTCCAGGTCACACAGCTGGCAGGTGGTGGAGCCTGAATTTGAAGCCAAGCAGCCTTGCTCTAGGACGTACTGAAGGTGACACCCTCCCACCTTTCTCCTGCCTCGATCCTCATCACTCCGTCCAGCAGGACTGGAGGACAAAAAAGGCCTGAACTGTAGCATCTCCTTCAGAGGCATGAATGGATTGAGGGTCAGCATGGCACAGTGGGAAAAGCTTGAGTTTCACATGCAAAGAGATGCACCTTAAAGCCCCATGTCCCTCATGCATTAGTGAGTGACTTTGGGCTAGTTACTTAACCCTGAAGGGTTACAGTTTTTTGGGTATAGGATAGACACAATACAATCTTCCAGCCTGCTATGAGTAAAATGATGTACCTAGAACCAAACGGGCACAGCATGGGTCCTCAATAATGGTCATTATCACAAAAAAGGGGCACTCTGGGTGAAGTCTGGGGCAAGGAGGACGGAATAAGAATGTATCCTCATGTGTCCAGCAGTGTTTAGAGGAAAGTGTTTTGATTCTTGATATAGGGATGAGATTGGGCTTTTCTACTGCTAATCAATCCCAGGTTCTGATAGCAGCATTCTCAATCATGGCTTTCATGCTAAGCCTCAGCATCTGACTTCTGTACTTGACCTTCAAGTAGATAAACAATAGTGTTATTGTTTAATAACACGGTGCACAGCAAGATGTAGTAGAAAGTAGCCTGGGGGTCCGAGCTCTGTCTCTGCCTCTTATTAACTGTGTGACGATGAGCAACTTCAGTCCCTGCCATCCTTACCTCAAGATTTTTCAGAATGATGGGAGACAATAGCAGAAGTGAACATATGTTTTGATTGCAAAGAAGCACGCAAATGGAATGGAAAGTGTCCTACGCTGAGGTTTTACCTAGTTTATGAAATTCTGACAATGTTAAATAAGACTGTTTTGAGCAGTGTGGGACTTGGGGTGCTCTAGAATCTTGAAGCTGGAAAGTGTTGTCAGTGAGTGATCTTGAAAGAAATAGAAATAAGGTTGTCCTTTGAGAGTTCAGCTAGGACATCAACACATGACTGATGACAGCAGAGATTTGCTAATTCATCTTAAAGAAAAAGAATGGTTCTCAGCCTAGGAGAACTTGATGAAGTCTGGTTGAAAGAAGGAGAGCCACAGAGAGAAGGGAGGTTGGCTAGCCATGAAAATGCAAGGAATGTGGTCAGAGGGGCAGACCTTTGTGCCGCCCATCTAATGCCATCCGGGCAGAGGGGCTCGGTGACCTAGGTAATCCTGGTGATGAGTATCTTCCTGTTAGAGAGGTCTGAGTCAGATGTCTCTAAACACCCTACTAATGATCTCCCCTTGTCCTATCTCCAAGCTTATCAAGCGATCTGATTTGAGTTCGACTTCCCTTGTAGAGCCACCTACAGGAAACGAACACACAAGGCATTGGACTTGGGCATCCTTTGGCAACTGCTCTTCTCATTGTGATTCAATAAACTGACACCTCATTACAATATGACTACTTATGCCGCCTGTTTACAGGGCTAGAATCAGCATTTGATACTTTTAGCAATGCTAGTCTTCTGTGTCAATTACTAAATTAGCATCCTGGTTATATATAGTAGCCTTGTGAGTTGAGGTCTACCCTGGAGTGCTGATGAGGCAGATCTCTGAGCCTCGCAGGCAAAGGGCCAGAACCTGGACCCTGTAGACCATGGTGAGATTCCATTGGGAAGGCCTTTAGAGAGACAGCCAACTGGCCTTCTCCTGGGCTCATCCAGTCTTTGGCACTCACTGGACACACCATTTCTTTTGGAACACTACAGAAGTAACTGACTTCCCCACCCACCCCTGAATCCATGTACGGATCCCCTCTACAGCAACGCCTGCCAACAGATGAATCAGTCCAAACTCTTTACCCTGCCTGTCTCATTGGGATCCCACACTGCCTTCCCCATGTTACGTCTCGTTACTGCCCCCCCCACCCCACACACACACACACTCTCTGAATCCCAGACTTGACGTCGTTGCTCATGTTGTCCATTTCTGGCTAGAATAACCTTTCCCCTCCACTCTCAGCTACACATGTCAAATCCAAATCTCATCTTTGACTTAAGACTCAGGTCCGGCGCCCTTTGTTCTCTAACCACTTCCGTCGCGGCTATTACATCTCTGAAGTTCCACAGCCCATTTCCTACTCACTCAGGCCGTCTATCTTATGTTAGGGTCCTGCTGTAAGAGTGAGGCCTCCAAGATTTCCAGAAATGGAAGTCATCTTTCTACTCAGTGCACTCTTCCTTTATAGGAAAAAACCAACTCCTGGAAAATCACATTAATTCAGCTTTCATTTATTTATTCAGTCACTTAACAAATATTTACTGAGTGCCTCGATGTGCCAGCCAGTGGGATACGGTGGTGAATAAGACTGACAGGGCTTCTACGCTCATGCAGCTTCCAGTCTAGTGGCGCAGGCAGAAATGGTAAATTACAGCTGTGACAAATGTCACGAAGGAGAAATACATAGTGCTGTGAGAATACAGATGAGGCCTTTTGCAGGGAAGTTATTTGTAAGTTAAAACCCAAAGGTAAGTAGGAGTTAGCCAGAAGGAAAGGAGGGGCTTGAAAAGCAATGAGTTGAATGATCTCACTGGCCAGTGTCGCTGAGCTGTGACAGCCTGATGTCTTCAGTCCCTGATTGACTAGCCTGTCTTCAGATGATTCCAGGAACAAATTCACAGGTATTTTTCCTCTGACTCCGTCTCCTAGCTGCAGGCAGACCACCCCTCTGACATAAGCAGTTGTCAGAGCTGTCAAAGAATAATAGGATTTGTTATACTTAAGCTTTCTTGGCTGTAATTACATCCCCACTAGCCACAGGATTTTATTTGTTTTGTGTTACATTTTCCTAATTTCATTCTCACAGGGTGACATTAACTTTACGCTTTAGTTGTTCTTATTGCCAACCTCATCTACCTCCTGTGAAAAACAAAAATCTTTGTTTTGTTCGCTGCTGTGTCCTTGGTGCTATAATGCTTGTCACATAGTAGGTGCTCAATTTATATTAATCGGATGGATGGATAAATGGATGAATGGATGGATGGATGGATGGATGGATAGGTGGATGGATGGATGAGTGGATGGGTGGGTGGATGGATGGATGGATGGATGGATAGGTGGGTGGATGGATGGATGGGTGGATGGGTGGCTTTTATCTTCCCCTTTATAACAGAAATGCTCTAAGAGCACTGGACCTGCCTAGTTCACGTTTGGGTTCCTCTAGCTCTCAGGACATGCCCTGCATAGGGTAGGTAATTGATCAATAAATTATTTGAAAATAACAAGTCATCTAGCTCTGCTTGAACTTTTCCATGACTAGAAAACAAATGCCCTGCTTTTTGTCAGGCAGTTGGTCCCATAGTTGAACCACTCCAGCTATTGAAGTTCTTCCCACTTTTGGGCTAACATTTGCCTCCCTACTGGTTCTAGTTCTGCCCTTCAGGCCCATGAAAAACAAATCTGCATTTTCTGTTCATGGTACTTCTTCTTCTTTAAAAAAATTTATTTATTTATTTTTAGAGAGAGGGGAAAGAGAGAGACAGGGAGAGAAATATTGATGTGTGAGAGAGACATTGATTGGTTGCCTCTCTCACACGTCCCAACTGGGGACTGGGTGACAACCCAGGCATGTGCCCTGACTGAGAATCAAACCAACAACCTTTCATTTTGCAGGATGACACTCAACCAACTGAGCCACACCAGTCAGGGCCATGGCAGTCCTCCTGATGTTGGGGACAGTGACCAGGTTCCCTGCAGTCACTTATAAGCAGGACACCTCTCCAGTACGAACTCAGGCACTTTGAAATACACTCTAAAGTGCTCCTAACATATTCAATACTGTGAAGGAGGACACATCCCTGATAGGTATATGGTGAGTTCTTAACTCCTAGAGAGAGCCAGTGTGAGAGCAGGTTCTCTCTCTAGGTCAAAAACCTGGACCGGAACTGATGGAGATAACAATAATTAATGTTTACTTTGCAGTTAATTATGGTTTCCTGGTTGATCCACATAACACCCCTGGGATATAGGCCATGGTCTCTAGGCCTATTCATGATCAAGGGGTGAGGGAAAGACAAGGACTTAGGCGTATTTCGCGCACATGCTGGGCTGAGTGTAGGAGAGAATTGCAGCACCAGAGTCTCATTGGCTTAAGAACCCATATCCAGCCTGACCCACTGCAGTTACCACTGGTCTCTGTCCTTGGCTTGGAGAATCACTCTGGGTCCAATCTCATTAAAATCACATCTGTGAAATGCTGCAAGTTCTGGGATGAGGAGTAAAGGGACAAAGTGTACAGAAGACAGGCACCGAGGGCTTACGGTGTGCAAATGTTAGGCTGTGTGTATGGAGATATGTCAAAACTGTTTCCAAACACAGCACCCTACACACGCAACAGGCCCAAAGCTATGCACAAAGCTTTGATGTTATTTGAAAGAAGAGAACTGTTAGCCACAGGCTCAAACATCTTTTGGTTAAACGTAGATTTTCTTGTGGTAGGCTTTGCCCTGAATCCCCTGAGAAGTGATGCACTTTGGTCACAAAGAGTCACTACAATAAGAGCATGTATTTAATTTCATCCATTTCACTGTATTGTAAATGTAGAAGCCATTTTAAGTGATTCCATTCATCAAATACAGAACCCACTTTGAATTATTTTATAATTTGAATTTAAATCCCTTCTTAAAATTGGATTTTCAAGGGCAAGCTTCCTCCAAGCAGTATTTCTTAAGTTTGGGGGAGATTTTCAGTCCTTCAAGGATCTGGTGACAGCCACGTGGACCCTCCCCAAATGAGGGAACAGATTCACACATGCACAGAGACTGCATAAAATTCGGGGCCTGTGAACTAAAGGTAAAGATCAGAAAAGGAACTGGCCCCTGACGAGGCTTTGTAGCCATTGTAAAGGCTTTGATTTTTCACTCTGAGTCAGTTGGGAAGCCACACAAAGTTTTGAACTTGCATTTTAACAGGAGCTCTCTGGTTCCTGTGATGAGGATAGACTTGAAGGTGAGGAGGGCAGAAGGAGTATACGGCAAATATCGAGGTGAAAGAGGGTGGTAGCAGTATGGAGGAGTGAGAGGTGGTCAGATTTTGATACACGAGGTCTGTCCTGAAAAATTGCAGCCATTGTTAATGTAACGAGAACAATTTGCACGACATTGATGTATCCTGGCAGCCATGGAGAGTGCACTGGAATGCACATGCGTGAACAATGAAAATTTCACTGCACTAGTCAGTGGGGGCGGTAGACACTGTTGAGTGAGCACGTGTACTGTGTGGCCATTGCATTAAAAAATGACTGAGTGAGTAGAGCAACAAATCTGCATCAAATTTTGTGTTAAGCTTGCACATTCCTCCATGGTAACTATTCACATGATTCAGAAGGCCACAGCTATGGGCAACTGGTGATTGGCAGCTTCATCACAACAACATGCCTGCTCATGCATCACTTCTCGTGCAGAGTTTTTTGGCGAAACATCAAATCACCCAGGTGACTCAGCCACCCTGCAGCCTAGATTTGGCACCTTGCCACTTCTGGCTTTTCCCAAAACTGAAATCACCTTTTAGTTTTAGGGAAGAGATTTCAGACCATCAGTGAGATGCAGGAAAATACAACGGGGCAGCTGATGGCAATTGGGAGAACTGTGTGAGGTCTCAAGGTGCCTACTTCAAAGGGGACTGAGGTATCGTTGTCCTGTGTGCAATGTTTCTTGTATCTTGTATCTTCTTCAGTAACTGTCTCTATCTTTCATATTCATGGTGGATACCTTCTGGACAGACCCTGTAGTTTGAAAGTACAGTGACAGAATGTGCTGACCAGATTGAATGAGGGATATGAGTGAACGAGGTGAGTCAAGGTGACTCCCACGGTTTTGGCCTGAGCAACCTAGAGGCTGGAGTTGTCATTACCTGGGATGAGGGAGACTGAAGGAGTGCCAGTTCACTGGGTGCAGGGGAATGAGAAGGGAAATATTAGGAGCCAAGTTTGGGACATTTTAAGCTTGAGATGCCTATTAAACACCCAACTAGAGATGCTGAGTAGACAGTTGAATGTCTGGTCAGGAATTCTGGAGACAGTTTGGGCTTTAATAATGTTTACCTGTAAATTTGAAATAATAATATAATGATATCTACATAATAGTACTTATTATTGGGGGAATTAAACAAGACAATGCATGTAAAGCTCCCAGTGCAAGACTTAGCACAACATATGCCCTCAATACATTTTAAGTATTATTTTTATTAAAACTTAGATGCTGTCAGTCAGTGCTCCTATCATCACTACAAAGTTATGAGTCTGGTTGCTTTTAAGATTGATGAGTCATTTCTGGTGTCAGTCCCCAGGCATGATTGGTAAAAGCAAGCAAAGTCTTGAGCAACGCCAGTGCCTTCAGAGTCGGTCCCTAGCCCCGAGAGTTTAACACTTTGAAGGCTTTTGCACAAGTGTGACAGTCTCCATAGGCAGGTTATGTCATGTTTCTTAAATCATCGGTATGTCATTTCATCGACCCAGAATTTATTTCAAATTTCAGAGAGGGTTTGACAAGGAGAACAAGGCAGTTTATCAGAAGAAACCGAATACCAGTGAGCACCCTGCAGGGAAGACGTTCCCGGACCATTGTGTTGCCCGTGTGCCATGGAAGGTGTGCGTGGAAGGAAGCATGAGAACCGACTGTGCTGTCTCCACTTCGGCAGCTCCAGGTCTACCTGGCTCCTTTTGCAATTGATTCACAAAAGCCGTGACCTGTGTCTCCCTGACACAGCAAGCTTCTCAGAGTAAACTTCCATGAAGAAGCACACCCTTGTAATTAATTTATTCAGTGATCTCCAGCTGTTTTATGTTGGGACATTGGAAACAAAGAGCTGGGGTGGTTTTATTACAGCCTTCTAGATCTTTGAAGCAATGAGTTTCCAACATCAAAACCTAAACAATATTCAAGATTTCTCATTTCTTTTACATCTCTTTGAATTTGGACTATAAATCCTTGACCCTGTAATTCCCTTCACCATCTATGACAGGCCTAATGCTCAATAATTGCCTATTAACAATCCTCCTTATCTCCATCTGCACCCAAAGGGATGAGGTGACAAATCAGTTCAAACAGCCCAAAATGCATCTGTGACAGATAGATTGGTCCTAACAATCTATCTGTCGGTGGAAGCACAGCCGCACAGACATGGGCAGATGCACCAGCGACAGGGGAGAGCGGAGAGGACACAAAAGAAAGGCTCTTCCCTCCCATCCTTTTTTTCTCCCCTCTGTGAATGAGGCCACGTAACCCAGCTGATTGCTGCTAATGAGCAGGGCGATGCTCAATTAAACTTCATGAAACACCCATTTCTTTCCTCCTCCTTGATTCCTTTGCAAGTTCCTAATAACTGCTACCTCCACGGTGACTGTGCTGCAAGTGGACCTCCAACAGTGGCTCCACATGAGAAAATAACTGGTCTCCTTCCCTTCCCCAGGAGCCAGGAGGGGACACCTCCAAGACTAACACCTCAGGGTCCCCTAGTCCAGCAGGACACGGGAGGGGCTGAGATCCCCACCATACATCTATGGTCCTTACCAGCCCCTGACCCCAGCCTCTCCTGGCTGTGTGCCCCAGAACTCTAGGCGGAGGAAAGCTAAAAGACCCAAGAACTGAGAGCTCTAAACAGAGCCAGCCAAGTGGATCTGTGGCTGGAACTCAACGAATTTCTACCCTGTGTCTGTTTTTCTACTTTAAAAGAGATCTTTTTTGTTTTCTATTAATTTTGAAAGTAAATTTTAGTCTTCTATTTTTCTAGCCAAGCTAAGGGGGGAAAGGAAAGCATTTTGTCCATAATCAGACATGGGGGCAACAGGAGAAAGCCATCTAGCCAGTGGTATTTACATCCCAACATCCCTTTGGCCTTAAAATCCACAACTCAGGCTCGCCAGAAAAATGCAGGTGTGTTTTGTTCATGGGTAGCGTGACGGTAACGTGTATCACCCAGACCAGGATGCCTTGTAGAGAGGAGCAGGCGATGTAAGCGCTGACGCTGGCACACCGTGCATAAACGGGGACGGACAGACAAACCAGACATCACCGTCGCACCGAACGAGTCCCTGGCCTACCGCAGTGTCCTCGCCTCTCAAGAGACCTGACCCCAAAGAAGCTTTCATGACTAACACAGGGAATAAATGCCCTCTTCTCCCTACTGGGATAGACAGGTCCTCGTGTTCTGTGAATGTAAGAATAGTTATCTTTCATTCCGTCTTCTCCCTCTTCTCCAGCACCGTCTCCAGCCATTTTCGCTGCAGAGTCCTTTCGCAAGTTCTGTCTCCTCAGCCTTGCCATCATCTTAGCCCCCACCTCACTGATCCAGAGAGTTCATCCAGGGGTCTGAAAGTTATCCACCCCAACTCCTGAATCCACTTAGTGGGCACGGAGCTGAATATTTAAAACTCCACCAAGACAGACAAAATGGTTTATAATTAACCTTGTCTGCCTTTACAACACAGGACAGGGGTCCTTGGGCAATTTCCAGGGTTCTATCAGATAGGCAGCCCTTCCCACTACTACCAGGGGGCTCCTCCGGGGCAAGGAACATGCACAATGCAGCCCTATACCGGCAATGGCCAGCACCCAACACAGGGCTGAGTTCTCGGTACGCACTAAGGAGTGAGGAGGTTGCTTCCTCACAGCCCTCAGCTCTGGGCTCCTGAGTACCTGAGGTTTTCCTCCCCCTTTCTGTGCAGTGGGGGGAAATCCTCCCCGTGACCTCGTGTGGGCTCCCTGGACTGGCTCCCTGGCTTCAGCTGCCAAGCCCCAGAGACTCCCTAGCATTCCACTGCTGAAGTACTGAATGAGCCAAACAGAGCCTCCCACACACCCCAGGTACCAGGACTGGGCACAGGCCGAGTCTGTTTGTTTCTGTTCAGTTCTGGGACACTCAGCAAAGCCCATTATCTTCCCAGCCCCAGGCTGGATGCTGGAGATAGAGAACAAGAGTCATGTGCAATCCTGAAAGGTTGTGTGTGCACCAGGGCCTGGGTGGTTAACAGCAGTGACTCTGCAGCCCAATTGCCTGGGCTTGTATCCTGGCTCCACAACTTGGGTGAGTGTTTAACGTCTCTGTACCTGAGTTTCCCATTTAGAAAATGGAAATAAGAGCATGCCTCTGAGAGCTGGTGTGAGAATTACTAATATAATTCTGGTTGTGATAATTATTATTTAGAACCCTGATTGGCACAGAGGAAATACTCCATAAATCTAACTATTACTGTTTCTGTGCTTTGGCTTCCTTTCCTGAGGGCCTGAAGCTTGGCCCATTTCTCTTAACTCTGTCTGCATCTGTCTGGTTCCCTCATCTCTCGGGGGTGTGGGGGCAGGGGGCTTTTCCTTTCTCCTGGCCCACCTCCACACCAATGGCCAAAAGTGACACTTCTCCGCACTACCATTTGGCTGGTGTTTTGTTCATGAGGATTCAAATCCAATACCTTCGAGAGGTGAGGCCATCACCCTCCTTCTCTGAACCCAAGTGAATTATCAGGTAAGTATTTTTCTAAGAAGGTGAGGAAACTCTTGGTCAAGACACAGGGGAAGGACCAGATATGAAAGGAGTTGCCCTGAGCCAGAAGCCCAGTTCCTAAGCATCCCTCATGCCCGCATACTTTCTGTTCTTTCAGGGACAGAGGCAGGAGTTCCCACACACCTTTCAGAAATTCTGGCATCAGGAAGCAGTGAGCAAAAGGAATGTTCCCAGGATTTTTAAAAAATCATAATGTTATTTTCTTCTCTACTCATCCTAAATTCTCTAACTAGTAGCAGTTAGTTTTAATGTATTTATTCAATTAGGCAAATACATAATTTTCTTCATGCTTTCCAGGTTGTCTTTCATATGATTATCAAAGCCACTACTGCCCATTTAAGACAGGTAAACTTCCATATAAACTGGATTTTGTTCCACTTGGCTAGAGCAATTCTGAATTTCCATGACTTGATAGTTCATAGCCTCAAACTCCAGATAACTCACCCACTTAACAGTTCCGTTCAAAATCGCTGCATTGCTGGCATTCCTTCCTCAGCCAAGTTCTAGGTGGTACTCTTTACATCATTTCCAGTCCTTAAACTTTGGATAATTTCAGTGCAAAGAAAACATCGAAACCTTTGCCAATTGTGGTCATTTTATTCGGTAAAAATGACCGCTGCTCTGCCACCACACCGACCCCAACTCCAGTCCCTGGAAATGCGTCTTCTGACAGGCCTGAAATTGGTGAGCTGTTGTGCCCCCCCGGGGTCTCCGTCCCCCAGGGTGACTTAACCGAACCTCTGTCCCAGCTCGATTCCTTTTTGCTGAAGGCTGCTGCTGACCTGGAACTGGCGGTTAGTTGCCACATTTTCTCATACACACTTACCTTCTTCCTCCTGCTGGTGTTCAGTCTTCATTCACACTATCACAGAATCCCAGAGCATCAATCCTGGATGGGACTTTAGAGACCAGCCAATCCAAGCCCTCATTTTACACATATGGTCACTGGACCTTACAAAGAGGAAGACACTTGTCCCAGGTCACATAGTTCTTTCACGAAAGAGCTGGGATGAGAATGGCTGACCTGGGGATTCATTGCCCTGTGGTGTTACTCTTCTTCCAGCTGGTTCTTGTGCTTCGTCCTGGTTGGCTTTTGTGCTCTCAAACACAGCCACACCCTCCTGGGACTGGCCAGCATCCTGTGAGGCTCACCTGGGTGAACTAACCCGGCTCAGCTGGGGGAGTGCTCTTCACCTGCAGAGGAAGAGTCATGTGACTCTCTTGAAAACACACACGGCGTGTAGGGACACATGCAACGTTCAGGTGTATCCATCATTTCATGCTCGCCAAATCCATCCTGCTGAGAAGTGAGCAGAGTCTACCAGTCACCCACGGTGCCTGAGACGATGAAGTTCTTTTCTTCCAGGCCTGTGATTTCATATCACTCTATAACAAAAGCACTGGTGCTATCACCCACAATCAACTTATCTAACAACAAACATTTACTTAGGAGGTACTCGTTCAACAGTTCCCATTTGCTAGGCACTGTACAAAAATACATAAGAAATGATTCTATCATTTTTCAGTGGAAGAGATGGGCACACAGACAAAAGCAAGATACTGTGCGAAATTCTTCGACATTCGCACTGGAGGAAGCACCGGTCTTACAGATACACAGAAGCAGCAGCTAAGCAGGCACAGGAGAGTTCGTGGGGACTCTTTCTTTAATAACCTTATTATTTTGGAATAGATTAAGCGAAGTTGTAAAAATAGTGCACAGTTCCCATGGATCCTTCACCCCAGTTCCCCACAGTGTCAACATCTTGTAATTACTGTGGCATACTTGTTACCACAAAAGGGCCAACGGTGGCATATTCCTTCTAACTAAAGGAGTAGATACTCTTTAAAGGAGGTGAAAGCCAAGGTGACTTCTGAATAACAGTAGGAGTTATCCGGACAAAGAGGTAGGAAAGAGAATTTTAATTAGAAAAAAAGTCAAGCACGTGCAAAGGCCCAGGCTGAGGCTCGGTGAGTTCAGAAACAGCCAGCCGCAGTATGCGATGGTGGAGGTGGGAATGCAGGAGGGAAGGGAGAAGGGTAGAGGGAGGATGAAGAAGAGGCACCACACAGGGGAAGCCGAGGGGAACCAGGTGAGGTCAGTGAGGAAAACAGAAGCCAGATCAATAAAACGCCTTCTCAACAGGTATTTGTACTTTTTACTGGGGGCAACAGGAAATAAATGAAAGCATTTTCATTCATTAATTTACAGACTAACATTATAAAAATTATATTGAGAAAGTTGACTTAGACTACAGGGTAGAAACTTCACTAGCAGTGATAAGACAAAAGAAAAAAGACCAGTTGTTGGCTGGCCTGAGCAGAAAGAGTGGCAGAGGGACAGAAAGAATACAATAAATTGTAGAGACACTAAGGGGGCAGAATTGATAGAACTTGGTGGTTAATTAGATCGGAGCGCCTAAGGGAGAGAAAAGAATCAAGGCCAACGCCCAGACTTCTGGCTTTAGCAACTGGAGGAACTGGATGGCGGCGTTAGTCACTAGATGACAGCGCCCGGGAGTTAAGATTGATTAGGAGGGGAAGACAATTGGTTCCACATTGAGCAACTGGAGTGTGGAGTACCCAAGGGACATGCCAGAAGACGATGAAGTCAAGAGGTGGGTTGGATACACAGGTCTATGTTTCTGGAGAGAAATATGAGCTGGAGACATACAGGGTGGAAGAAAAGTAGGTTTACAGTTGTGAGTATGCAAAAGAGTTTATTCTCATATTATTATTTATTAATTGTTATATTCTTTTCTTTTTTGCTTTAAAATATATTTTATTGATTATGCTATTACAGTTGTCCCATTTTTCCTCATTATTCCCCTCTACCATGCACACCTCCTCCCACCCACAGTCCCCCCCTTTAGTTCATGTCCATGTGTCATAAGTTCTTTAGCTTCTACATTTCCCACACTATTTTTGCTCTCCCCCTGTCTATATTCTACCTACCATCTATGCTACTTATTCTCTGTACCTCTTCCCCTCTCTCCTCCTCCCACTCCCCTGTTGCTAACCCTCCATGTGATCTCCATTTCTGTGTTTCTGCTCCTGGTCTAGCTGTTTGCTTAGTTTGCTTTTGTTTTAGTTGTGGTTGTTAATAACTGTGAGTTTGCTGTCTTTTTACTATTCATATTTTTTATCTTCTTTTTCCTAGATAAGTCCCTTTAACATTTCATATAATAAGGGGTTGGTAATGATGAACTCCTTTAACTTGACCTTATCTGAGAAGCACTTTATCTTCCCTTCCATTCTAAATGACAGCTTTGCTGGATAGAGCAATCTTGGATGTAGGTCCTTGACTTTCATGACTTGGAATATTTCTTTCCAGCCCCTTCTTGCCTGGAAGGTCTCTTCTGAGAAATCAGCTGACAGTCTGATGGGAACTCCTTTGTAGGTGACTGTGCCCTTATCCCTTGCTGCTTCTAGAATGCTCTCTTTCATTTTAATCTTGGTTAATGTAATTACGATGTGCCTTGGTGTGTTCCTCCTTGGGTCCACCTTCTTTGGGACTCTCTGAGCTTCCTGGACTTCCTGGAAGTCTATTTCCTTTGCCAGATTGGGGAAGTTCTCCTTTATTATTTGTTCAAATAAGTTTTCCACTTGTTGCTCTTCCTCTGCCCCTTCCGGTACCCCTATAATTTGGATGTTGGGATGTTTAAAGGTGTCCTGGAGGTTCCTAAGCCTCTCCTCATTTTTTTTTGAATTCTTGTTTCTTCATTCTTTTCTGTTTGGTTGTTTCTTTCTTCCTTCCAGTCCCCTCCATTGATTTGAGTCCCAGTTTTCCTCCCATCTCTATTGGTTCCCTGTGTGTTTTTCTTCATTTCACTTATTGTAGCCTCCATTTTTTTCATCTAATTTATGAGCAAAATCAACCAATTCTGTGACCATCCTGATCACCAGGGCTTTGAACTGTGCATCTGAGAGGTTGGCTATCTCTTGGTCGCTTAGATGAATTGGCTCTGGGGCTTTGATTTGTTTTCTGGTTTGAGCCATTTTTGTTTCTGGGTTTTGTTTGTTTGTTTGTTTGGTCTAGTCGTGGCTGTTATGCAGTGAGAGGTGGAGCCTTAGGTGTTCTCCAGGGTGGGGCAGCCCAGTCGCTGGGTAGTGATGCTGTATGTGGGGGCGGGGTCTGGGGGGAACAATGGCGCTTGCTCCGCTTTCTCTCGGATTCCAGTCCCTTCTGCCACTTCCCCTCCGCCTGGATTATCTGCACACTAATGTGGGACCACCTGGTCAGCCAGCCACCTTGCACAGCCTCACTGGGTCTGCACAGTTGCCACCCCGTGCCCGGGGTCTGCTAGTCGCCGCCTGTGCACCTGGGGGCTGCCAGCTGCTGCTGCCTGCGTGCCCGGTCCACACCTCCACTTTTTCCTGCCGCGATTCCACCCCTCTTACCAGTCTGAATGAATGGTTGTTGGACTTCTGTACAGTTCAATTTTCTATGAGTTCTAGTTGTTTTCTTGTTTCTAAATCTTTGTTGTCCTTAATTTTGGTTGTGAGAGGAGGCACAGCATGTCCACCTATGCCTCCATCTTGGCCGGAAGTAATTGTTGTATTCTTTTCCATACAAACAGCTGTGAACCTACTTTTCCCCACCCTGTATGTGGAAAATCATTAGCCTAAGGCTGGCAGTCGAAGTCCAATTAGATTGCTCATGAGTATAGAGGAGAAGAGGGTCCAGGAAAGAATCTTGAAGAATGCTGCCATTTAGGAGTGGGCCTTAGGAAGAGACAGAAGGAGGCTTTGGAGCATCCAGAGAGGAATGTGGCATCTCGTAGGAGGGTAGTGCTGTCCTGAAAGGGTCCTGTGACCAACAGTGTCAAATGCTACAGAGGGATGGAGGCCCACAGAGGTCCCTTGGATTTGGCAACAGAGACTCTCCTTAAAAGAAGCATTTCAGAGATTATGTGGGGTCAGCAGGTCGATCTGTCCTCGGGCTGTAGAATGAATAGGAGATAAGAACAAGAGGACTGTGGATATGGGTCATTCTTTTAAAAAGATTTGCTATGAATAAGAGGCCAGAGATTCCTTAAATGAGACTAACAAATGTATAGATACTATGGTAGTTAAAAATTACTTTTTCCAATTAGAGTATGACTAAGCTATAATTTTTCTAGTGACAAATTATTTCTTCTGATTAGTAGTGGTTACCATTTCTAGAAAGTCCACTTAAGCCAGGCACTTGAAGTATATTACCCTGTTCAGCCCTTAAAACAATACTTTATTTTTTTAAAACATTTTATTTATTTATCTTTAGAGGGGAAGGGAAGGAGAGAGGGAGGGAGGGAGAGAAATATCAATGTATGGTTGCCTCTCATGTGTCCCTTGCCAGGAACTGGCCTGCAACCCAGGCATGTGCCCCGACTGGGAATTAAACTGCAATCCTTTGGTTCTGAGGCCCACACTCAATCCACTGAACTACACAAGCCAGGGCTTAAAACAATACTTTAAAGTAGATATCAGTTCACTCCAGTAGAGATAAAGAAACAAAAACCCAGAAAGGTTAAACATCTTGCACAAGGGCTCAGAACAGCTTCATAGAGGAGCTGGAATTTAAACTTCACCTTCCTGCGCTCCAAAGCCCATGCTCTCTCTATAGCAAGCACACCACTTTTCCTGAATACTTCCTAGAGCTGGCCCTTACTTCCAAAGGCAAAAGCCAGGAACTAAAGTGGGTGGTCAGGGAAGTCCATCCACCACTGTGAGAGACCCAAGCAAAGAGAGAGATAACCCAGGCACACATTTCTTGTTCAGGGACAATCTCTGAGGGAGAAACAAAGAGTCTCTGGCTTCGATTCCCAGAGGTCCTTGCCAGGACCCAGTATGTCCCCTTCTGTGTGAGCTGGGGAGGCGGGGGAGATGTAGGGTCAGACAGCTCAGAATAAATTGGCCCACCATTGCTAACTGGAAAAGTTAAGTTTGGGGTAAGGGAAACAAAAATTTTAAGAGAATTTTGCTAAAAATTAAGTTTAGCTTGGAGAAAACAAGCATCAGGGAAGACCAAAGCTGCTTTTATGCATCCATGAAGAAGGGTCAGACTTGCTTTTGACATCCTGGAGGATGTAACTGGGACTGGTGGGAATATGGTGCAGAGAGGCAGCTTTTGGCTCTAACAGTAAGAGCTGCCTCTCCAAAGACAGATGGAGTTGCTCAGGAAAGCGGTCAGCTCCCTGTCATTGGAGACGCTCACACAGAACCAAGGACGTTTGTGGTGGAGGCCAAGCATCAGGGAAGGCATGGATGGCCTTTCAGGCCATTTTAGACCTGACATTTTGAGAGACCTCCTTAGAAAATGGTTAGGATAAGGTTTCACACATTGAGGCCTAAATGAATTCTTAAACGTTATATAATGGGAAGATTGGCATGTTCCTTCATTCACAATTTATACAATGCATAGCAATTCAACTTTGATATGCAAAAACAAAGTGTATTCCTACCTTTAGGAAGCTCTTTCTTTTCTAAGATGCAAAAATATGCTCTTGGGTATTAATCAGGCAGGTCTGTCATCCTGAAAATGTCAGGGGCAGGGTGTAGACAAGGGGTTCTAGTAGTCTCCCCTTTATTTCTCGTGGAGGTAGGAAATATGGTGCTCACTTCCTGCTTTCTCCAAGGGCTCCTGACAAGGGGTGAGAGAACACATTTAACAGGATAGAGGTGGATTTGTTGTCATTGAATCAATACAAAATTATTTCTTTCTCTTGATAAATATGATTGAGCACCTACAGGCACTGAATTTTTATAGAAAAGCAAGAAACTACACCCAGATTTACAAACACATTTCCATAATACGTACACATGTTTCTGTGTAATGGGGGTGGAATGGAAGTAGTGGCAAAATCAACTCTGTAACGTCTGCAGGGAGATAGCTGGGAATTATTATGTACTCTAATTTATGTCAATGCAAATTAAGCCTTTTTTGCTGCAAAATAATAATAATCTATAGCACAAGGGAGCAAACCTCTTCTAAAAGCAAAATTTCCCATCCTTTGTAGTTCCCAAAGGTCTAAAGATCTGACACCCACACTCTTGGCCAGACAGTACCTTTTTCCTCCCCCCCAAAAAAAAGAGTAACTAGGAAAATGGAAAACTTTGAATTTAATGTAATTATTATTATTGGGAAAATTTTCACATAGGCATGAAGATAGTATTACAAGGATGTTCCCTGGAATATTATTTATAGGAAAAATATGGAAGCAAACTAAGTGCCCAAAGGTAGAGAGGCTTAGTTAAATAAATTATGGTGCATTCATATATTGGAATACTATTCAGCTATCATTAATTTTAGAAAAATATTTAAAGATATAGGAAGATAGTCAAGATGACATAAATGAAAAATACAAGTTCAAATAGCATATACTATTGGATCCACTTTGTAAAATATACATATATGTGTAGATATATACATAGATACACCTATGTGTGTGCTATATATGTATATGGTAAAAGAATAAAGGCTGAAAGAAATATCATTAATGTGTCAATAGTGGTTATGGAATTATGAGGGATTATTTTCTTTTTTCCTGTTAATTCTATATTTTCATGGAAAAAGAGTTATTAAAAGTGTAATATGGGTGCTCCGGCCAGTATGGCTCAGTTGGTTGGGCGTTGTTCCTCAGACTGAGTAGTCACTGGTTTGATTCCTGGTCAGGGCGCATGCCTGCATTACAGGTTCATTCCCCAGTTGGGGCGTGTACGGAAGGCAGCCAATCGATGTTTCTCTCTCACATCAATGTTTCTCTCCCTGTCTTTCCCTTGCCCTCTCTCTAAAATTAAAAAAAAACTAAAAAAATTATTTTAAGAAATATAACGGATATCATTTAATTATATTGCTTTAAATAAAGCAAGTAAATTTTAAAGTTCATCATTTAACTTTGCCTAAGATACATTAAAATTATTTAAATGATTTTTATTTAGCCCTGGCTGGTGTAGCTCAGTGGATTGAATGTGGGTCTACAAAGCAAAGGGTCGCTGGTTTGATTCCCAATCAGGGCACATGCCTGGGTTGTGAGCCAAGTCCCCAATTGGGGACCACATGAGAGGCAACCACACATTGATGTTTCTCTTCCTCTCTTTCTCCCTCCCTTCCCTTCTCTCTAAAAATAAATAAAAATCTTTAAATAAATAATTAATTAATTTTTATTTAGGCAAACAAAAACAACTTGCACAAAAACCGTGACAAATAAGTACCTATATAAAAATATTATGTAGAATTTTGAATAAATTTCTTTGGGGGACAATTTCTGTTCAACCTAATATAGAAAGCTATCAATTTTTTAATTCTAAAGATTAGCAGATATGAATTTCATTCATTCAGTCATTCATTCACCCACTCAGGGAGTACTTTCTGAGGTTTTACCATTTTAAATACCCATGCTCAGTTGTTTGGAGGGTTAAAATGTATGTTCCTTGAACTCCAGGTATTTACAGTCTACTTGGAAAGAAATCCAACATTCATGAATCATCCAGACAACAGGGCACTAAAAATTAGACCAGAGAACAGGGTAACATAGAAAGCAAATGCCAGTGAGGTGAAGATTATCAAAATACTATTTATCCTTGAAGGCTAAAAAAGTCCCTCTTCCTGAGGATGCCTTTTATTGGGCCACAGTTTCTAGAAGTAAGTTATTCCATCTGCTAGATGAGGACTCCAATTAACGTCTAGCACACAGCAATCTTTACTGAGGCCCCAAGTGTCCTTTTCTTGTCCTGACTTTTGTTCCATTCATCTTCAGTTCTGAGTGGCCTTCAAAGCCAAGTTTATTTTGGGAACTCCTGACCATGTTCATCTCCTGAAGGAATGAGGAAGGAGAGAAGGTGGAGCTAGAAAATAACCCAGCCTAGGTGAACTACCAGTGATGGGTGTGGAAACACGGAAAGAAGGGCTGCCCTCTGACTGTTGGCAAGTAGCAGCCACCCTTCATCCTGTCCCTCCCACAATGGGGTTGAACAACATCCCATCTTCTGATTCTCACCTCTGAGGGGAGGGTCATCAATGAAAATATTCGTAAGTATTGAAAGTTGCAAGTTGTGGTTAGAAAGAGGACTGAAGTAGGAGCCCTAGTGCCAAGTAGCTCTACCTCTAATTAGCTTTCTTCTGGGCCTCAGTTTCCTCATCTGTTAAATGAAGGGGTTGAAGTATTCAATCCCCAAAGCTTGTAGCTCCCCATAAATTAGAACCTGCAGGTCCCTGTGATTATATGTTGAAATTATTTCCCAGTTGTGAGTTATCTCACAGATCTGTCAATCTGTGACATTGCAAATACAAATTCCTCCCCAGTGATGAAAACGAAAACACTTAATTCTCTAATGGGAAGGTCGTGCACATTGAATGTTTGTGTGCAGTGCTGTCTGGGAAGTCTAGGCAAAAGAAATGGCTCCTAAATTTCCCTTGGGATTGAAGTGGAAAACAAGACAGGCTGTGACATCAGCTCCCATTTCTTCTGTGATCAGACTAAATAATACAAATATCAATATTAAATTATGCATGCATACTTTTTATTTTTGCCTTTCACGGGAAATTATAGGGAATCCTTTGCTTTTAGCTGTTAGTGCAAAGTTACAGAGAATTGGAAAGAGGAACACATAATTTCAGTATTTTAGAGCTGCAAGAGATTTTAAAGATTAGGCCCAACCCCTCTTAATACCAATGAGAAAAAAATGAGGGATCCAAAATATGAAATAGCTTACTCCAGTGTTAACTTCCTAAAGTACTTTCTCTCAATTTGCCTCACTTAAATCAACTGTAATTGGACAATACCACCACGAGCAAGCGAAAAAAAAAAAAAAAAGAGAGAGAGAGAGACAGAGAGAGACAGAGAGAGAGAGAGAGAGAGAGAGAGAGAGAGAAAGAATGGAGCCTAACCTCTTTCTAATGAGTTTCCTCTGTTATAATTGCTGAAGCTGTGCAAGAAGGATGACCATTTCAGAGACAGGAAGAGTTCACCTTCCTACACTGTATCCAGAACCAATTCCCCACCTCAAGACACAGCTGCTCTATATTTCCACCCATTTTCTTCCTGTCTCTCTACAGGTAGTCAGGCAAACATCAGAACTTTCTATGAGAATACTGTTGCCATTTAACAGGCCAGCCATGTGCCACCACATCACCTATCAATCAAACAGGTGCTGCTTAGCATTGGATGAATAAAATTCAAATGATAAAAAAACCCCTATTCTTTTCACCAAGAAAAATGATTTTTTACTAATTTCTCCCCCTTTGGTTCTTAGTGAATCCAAGTAAGTTACTCAAAAGCATCTCAATAGTGAAAAAAATTGGCTAGACTTCCAGTCAATATGGCAGCATAGGCAGCCATGACTCACCTCTTGGAACAAACACATCAAAATTATAACTGAAATATAGAACAACCATCACTCCGAACTGTCAGAAATCAAGTTGAATGGAATTCTGACAACTAAGGAATTAAAGAAACCACACTCATCCAGATTGGTGGGGGGGGGCACAGACATGGAACTGGTGGGCCCCACACCCACCTGCAGTGGATATAAATTCAGAGGGATATCTTGGGAGTGAGGAGTCCCAGCCCCACACCAGGCCCTCCAGCCCACGGTTCCAGTGCCAAAAAGTTAAGTCCACACAACTTCTGGCTGCAAAAACCAGCAAGGATTTAGTCAGTGGAAGAAACTGCTTGAGTCACAAGCAATTCCTCTTAAAGAATGCATGCATGGACCCACTTATTCAGATCACTCCCTCTGAGCGCTAGCACTGAGGTGGCAGCTTGAAGGGCACCAGTGGCATACTGGGAGAGACTGAAGTGTCTGGCACTGGGCAAGGAGAACCTATTGCTCAGAGCCAGAGAGCCAGCAGGCTGAGACTCCATCAACCGAGCTAACACTGTTTGACCCACCTTGGAGATCCCCAGAGACTCCACCCCACCCAACTTATAGGCCCACTCAAGCTTCTCTTCCATATGAATGGCTGGTCTTGGTTCATACCACACAACTTCCTAAATTTTCTCAAATAAGCAACAGCAGTGAGCCCTAGGCCTGGTACTAGCAGCAGTCAGCCTAGATTCACAGCTTGGCTTTGCCTGGGAATCTCCAAACCCAGCACAAGTAGCAGCCATCTCAGATTGCTTTGTAGTTCAGGTAGGGTGGCCCTGGGTAAAACACAGGTTGGGGCTGAACTTCCCCTGAATCTCCCAGGAAATCCAAGGACCAGTGCACCCAGTGGACAGCTATAGACAACATCAGAGCGCCACCACCCTGCCTTACTCAACTGATACTCCACGGACAGTGAAGGTTGGTGGTTGGTGGTCATAGTCAATCCTTACAGCTGACTGGCCTGGGTAAATCTCTCCCATTCATCTGCCAACAGCCACTGAGACTTGACTACAAGAGGAGGGTGTACTCAGCTCACACAAAGGGCACAACTCGAGTACCCAGCTTGGGTGATAGGGGAGGCCATGCCACTGGACTCTATAGGACACCTACTACATTAGGCCACACTACTAAGACACAGAGTCAAAGAAGCTCTACCTAATACACAGAAACAAACAAAGGCTGCCAAAATGAGGAGACAAAGAAACATGGCCCAAATGAAAGAACAGATCAAAACTCCAAAAAAAGAGCTAAACAAAATGGAGATAAGCAATCTATGAGATGCAGAGTTCAAAACACTGGTTATAAGGATGCTCAAGGAACATAGAGACCTCAATAGCATAAAAAGGAGTCAGAAATGAAGGATTCACTAATTGAAATAAAGAACAATTTACAGGGAAACAATAGTAGATGGATGAAGCTGAGAATCAAATCAATGATTTGGAACATCATTTTTGGAACTCAAAAAAAAAAAAAAAACAAGCAGAACAACAAGAAAAAAAATCCAAAAAATGAGGGTAGTATAAGCAGCCTCTGGGACAGCTTCAAGAGGTCCAACATTCACATCATAAGAGTGCCAGAAGGAGAAGAGAAAGAGCAAGAAATTGGAAATATATGCGAAAAAATGATAAAAGAAAACTTCCCTAATTTGGTAAAGGAAATAGATATGCAAGTCCAGGAAGCACAAAGAATCCCAAACAAGATGGATGCAAAGAGGCCCACTCTAAGACACATCATAATTAAAATATCAAACGTTAAAGATAAACAGAGAATCTTGAAAGTAGCAAGAGAAAAGAAGTTAGCTACCCTACAAGGGAGTTCCCATAAGACCATCAGCTAATTTCTCAAATGAAACTTTGCAGGCTAGAAAGGAATGGTAAGAAATATCCAAAGTCATAAAAAGCAGGGATCTACAGCCAAGATTGCTCTACCCAGCAATGCTATCATTTATAATCAAAGGGCAGAGAAAGAGCTCCCCAGACAAGAAAAAACTAAAGGAGTTCATCATTACCAAACCAGTATTATATGAAATATTAAAGGGACTTATTTAAGAAAAAGATGATCAAAATTATGAACAATAAAATGGCAAAACTACATATCTATCAACAATTGAATCTCAAAAAACAAACTAAGCAAACAAGAAAAATAGAGACAGAATCATGCATTCAGAGAGCGTTTTGATGGTTGCCAGATGGGAAGGTGGTGTGGGGGAATGGGGGAAGAGGTGAGGGGATTAAGAAGTACAAATAGGAAGTTACAGAACAGCCATGGGGATGTAAAGTACAGTATAGGAAATGGAATAGCCAAAGAATTTATGCACATGACTTATGGACATGAACAATGGTGGGAGGATTGCCTGAGAAAGGGGGTGGTGCTGGGTGGAGGGGGCAAAGGGGGAAAAATCAGGACAAGTCTAATAGCATAATCAATAAAGTATAATTAAAAAAAACCCCGATAGTCCTATATGAGAAATGTTTATCTAAACTTGGCCAGCATATGAGATCTAGGTTCCTGGAATCCCATAACTCATTCCTTGCTAATCCATTTTGCCTCACTATTCAGATGGATGAGATATGCCTTATTGTTACATTCTTCCTACCATGGAAAACACACACACTGGTTGTTCTGATACCTCACCACATTTGATAATGTTTTTATTATCTGCACTCTCCAGACCAGAATGTCCTAGAATTCAAATTGCATTCCTGGTTAGAACTGAAAGGGACTCTATGAGCATTTAATCATATCTTCCTCCTTTACAACTAAAGAAATGAAGTTTCAGTCCCTTGTCACGTGGCTAGATAGTGGCAGATCTAGAGACCATGTCTCCAATCTTCCTGTCCTGGTTCTTTCCAAGGCACCTGCTGCTTTCCAGCCTCGGTGCAGGCTTTCTAAACATTCTCCAAGGGTTAGATGGAGGCTGTTCCTTGGCAGTCAGCCCCTCCCATTCCAGAGCTGCCTCTGCTATTCCATCGTATGAATTATAGATGCAGTAGGTTTCTAAAGCCTGAATACGCAGACGCGTTCCCTTTCTTACCCCCATGTCTTACATTCTGTCAATGAGGAAGGTGGGTGGCAATTCTTACAGTTATCAGTTGCTTCCATGGCAAATCACTATTCTAATTTTTCCGAAATCCATTGTTGCTATGCAATGTGCAGTAAAGAAAGGAACATTCTATTGTGGCTTTGAATTGCTTGAGCAATTCAATCATCTGGTTCCTGCCTAAGAATTATATATGGTTAGTTGGCAAGCATAATTTGAGGCAGTACTGTTTTGATGATTCTGTGACAGGAAGTCTGGTTGCACTAAACTCCCACCTTCTGACTCCAGTGATGCCCCTCCAGGCAGGCTCTAACTGGTAAAGACTAACGGAGGAGCACTAGGGTGCAGGGGAAAGAGATTTCAGCTTGACACTACGATTATCTGTATCAGAACCCCGCCTCTGCCCATCTCTAGCAGAATGACTTTAAGCAGTGCACTTGGTCTCTGAGCCTCCCTCTTATCATCTGTAAAAAGTTGAACAGATTTGAACTTGCTTTATATATACTATATTACTAGACAAATATAATTTGTAAGGATCAGTTAATTCCAGAAATGAGGCTACAGCAACTATGTGGATAATTTTTAAAAAACACACAAAACTCTTGCCTTTGGGGTCCCACAGGCTTAACTATGATATAAAACCCTGCTCTTTAATTTCTAGCTGTGTAATCTTGAACAAGTTTCATCATCTTCACTTTTTTGTTTTAACTTTTTATGAAAAATTTTGAACACTCAAAATAGAAAGAAAAAATAATTTTAATAATGTACTAAGCACTGGCTTAAGCAGTTTTCAATATTTTGCTAATATCATTTCACCTCTCCTCCTCAAGCTTTTTTGTTTTTTGTTTTTGTTTTGTTTTTGCCGGGGTATTTTAAAGCACATTTGGGCAAATTGCTGTTTTCAAGATTTCTGTACTTCAATTTTCTTATCTAGGAAATGAAGATTATGACATCTAATTCATAGGGTAGGGCTGTACTGAGTACTCAGTAAATGTTAGCCATTATCACTATTTATGGTGGCACCTCTGTGCACCGCCCCCTCTGGGGAGTAAAAGTACTTCATAGAGTAGCGCTCCCAGCTCAACACGGAGGTTGTTAAACTACCTCGAGGAACCTAGTCCTGCGCCCTAAGACCGTGGCCGCCCCCTTCCGGAGCTCTCCTGAAAACCTCTATGTTAGGATGAGAATTGTCCCTCGCAGGCTCCTATTGCGGCACTCAAAGATGGGGGGCGGGAACCGGAAATGGGGTTGAGCCTACTTCCGGATGCGAGAGTACGGTTGGGAAAAGCAGAGCGCGGCAGTTGGAAGCTGTTGAGGCAGTGCCGCGATGTTTCGTATTGAGGGCCTCGCGCCGAAGCTGGACCCGGAGGAGATGAAACGAAAGATGCGCGAGGATGTGATTTCCTCCATACGGAACTTCCTCATCTACGTGGCCCTACTGCGAGTCAGTGAGTGTCCTTCCAGGCTGTAACCGTGAGACTAGCAGGGAGCCTGCTGACACCGATCACCCAGCTCTGGAGCTACGGGTCTTGGGGGCTGTTGAGTTGAGCTGAGCTGAGCGATCGCAGGGAGCCAGGGACAGGCGCGTCGAGGGCAGCGGGTGCTTGTGCGCCTTCGAGCCTGCGGATCAGTGTGGGGAGATTGAGCTGCACGTGGTGGCGGGGGACCGCGTGGTTAATCGTCCGGCCTCGTCCTGCCTTAAGGGCATTTGAAGCAGACCCCACAAGGGTTATAACCCAGAGCACTTCCCTCTTTTTGCGGGCAGAAACTGAGACCTACAGTAGAGGAATAGCTGGCTCAAGGTCATTGAGCAGTGCAGTGTATGCTCTTGACCTGGAATCCAGACCTCTTAACGCAATACCACGATTCCTTACTTCAGTACTGACCTTTGTAACCCCCCCCAAAATTGTACAGTGAGTAAACTAAAAATTGCTTTTTTAGGGAAAGAGTGGGAAGAAAAGGGTATGTGTCTGTGGAGTTTAATGATGATACCCGAGGATTTATTTGGTTTTATGTTCGGCAGAAACTTATTTTCATTACTTGATCTTGACTTATAGCCCTTTGATGGAGGCTGGGCCTAAGATACTGTATATCCCACTTGTTCATTTGAACTTGACTTTCAAAGGGGAATTATGCAAGATATGAGTTGCAGGCACACTGAATGTTAGAGCTAGTTTTGGACATGAGTCTCAGAAGCGACTTGCCCCCATCTCATTCTCAGTTCACTACTCTTTTCATTACTTCTCATTGTGTATTGCTGAATGTGGAGGCAGGGACGATTAAGTAAATGAAGGCCATACCAATTTCATCCTGTAGAAACTCATTGGGCCTAGGCCAGAGCTCTCTGTGGGCGGGTCTTTTATTCGGTGCCCCTTTCACCGCCTGTGGTATTACACAGTTTCCCTGGAAGAGGGAGCCCTGGTAAACAGAAACTCCCAAATCACCCTGCTTCAACAGCTTTTAGCAACACCCAGCCTATTTCCTTCACTTACCATGTTTTGTTGACTTAGCTGCCGGTAAAATATTTGCTTCTCAATGAGCTTTGTATTTGATATGAATTGGTTTAAAAAAAAAACTGTTCTGTATTATCATTTTTAGATTGAGATACAATTTGAACATTGTGCCACTAACCCATTTTACAGTGTACAATTCAGTGGTTTCCTAGTATACTCAATTCGCGCAGCCATCAGCACAATCTATTTTAGAACATTTTCTTTCCCTTTAAAAGGAACTCATGCCCTTAGCTGTCAAACCCCATTTCTCCCTGCCCCTGCCCTTGACAGCCACTAATCTGCAGTATGTAACCTTTTGTGTCCAGTTTATTTCACTTTGCATACTGTTTTCAAGGTTCGTACATATTGTAGCATGTATTTTTATTTCCTTCTGTGTATTGTTCCCTTCCCGGTCATTACTAGGTGGTTATACCACATTTTGTTTATGCATTCATTTGATAGATTTTTTTTCTGATAAGAATTAGTAGAGCCCTGGTTGGTGTGGCTCAGTGGATTGAGCACCAGCCTGTGAACCAAACCGTCACTGGTTCAATTCCCAGTCAGGGCACATGCCTGGTTGCCAGCCAGGTCCCCCCAGTAGGGGGCACTTGAGAGGCAACCACACAGGGAAGTTTCTCCCTCCCATCCCCTCTCTAAAAATAAATAAATAAAATCTTTTTTTTAAAAAAGAGAAATAGTAGAAAAGGCTGGACATGCTGCTGACTTTGTCATTTTCTGGCAGGTGTCAATATCTTCAGTTTGACATTAACAAAATGTTCTATTAATTTAGTATGAGTATTGACAAAAAGATTCTGGCAGTTCTTTTGTCATGACTCCTTTTTCCACCAATTTTTAAAGTTACAGTAAAATGCACATAAAATTTCTTAACTTTTTAAATGTACAGTGTAGTGTTTATTAAATATATTTACAATATTGCGCAACTGTCAGCATCATCCATCCTCAGAACTTTAAGTACCCCGTGTGTGCAATAGTACAATATTTGTCTTTTATGTAACCGGCTTATTTCACTTAGCGTGATATCCTAAGGTTCAGCCATGTTGTCGCATGTGTCAGAATTTCCTTTTTAAGGCTGAATGATATTCCATTGTAGACCATATTTTGTTTATCCATTCAGCCATCTTTGGACACTTGGGTTGCTTCTGTGGGTAATGCTGCTGTGAACATCGATGTACAGGTATCTCTCTCTTTAATTTTCTGAGGAACCACCATTCTGTGTTCCACAGCATCTGTACCATTTTACATTCCCACCGACAGTGACCACAAAGGTTCCGATTTTTCCACATCCTTGCCATCAGTTTTTTTTGGTAGCAACCATCCCAGTAGGTATCTCCTTATAGTTTTAATTTGCATTGTGCTAATGTTAAGTGATCTTGAGCATCTTTTCATGGGCTTATTTTGGCCATAGCATTTTTACATAGGACAATAATATCACTTCTTTCCATACTTAGGACAACACTTTTTAGTTTTCTAGACATTTTTATCTACCCCATCCTAACAGGCCCCTATAATCGAAGTAGAACTGTACCATGTGTGATCTGGAGGGCACGGGTGATATGTAGCTAATCAGTGGGGGGTCACAACATGTGCTGGCTCTTCTGGTTCCCCCCAGTTCATTGTTTTGTCCCCACTCTTACCCTCTGCCTTTTAAATGCATTCTTAAAGGTAAAAAAATGATGATTTGTGTCTTCTCGTGTTTTGTACCTTTGACAGTTAAATCACAAGACTAAGGGATTATCATTTGAGAGAGGTTTGTATTTACTCTTTGTGGCCCTAAGGGAGAACTACTTGGAGAAGAGATTTCGTGTGACGTATGAGTGAACTCTGATGGTTACAGCTGCATGGCACTGGAGGGGGCCGCCTGCAAAGACTGCGTCCTTTTGGCTGGGTTGTGCAGGCAGAGGCTTGGCCACTGCTTGGAGTTGTTTTCAAAAGTGTATTGATCTAAACCTGGAAGTTTTATCCCCAATCTTAGAGTTTCGTAATGTCACTTGTGAGCTAATCAAAGCAAATTCTCTTTTCAGCTCCTTTTATCTTAAAGAAATTGGACAGCATATAAAGATTGGACATCACATGTGAATGAATGCATGATACGAAGAACCTGGTTACAGTTTCTGCTCTGCAAATGAATCTGCAAATGAATAGGCCCAGAAAGATGTAAGAGACTCTTTGACCGAATGGACATAGAACTTCTGCTTCTTAAGAACAAGTTTGGTTGTGGTAACTGACTTTCGTAGCTAAAATAGAAAACCATTTGGGAAGTATGAAAAGACATTTCTTATGCCTGTGATCTTCAGCCTCCATGAATGTTGCTGTAATTGTAAATAATGTCAAATTCCATTTTCTAGCAAGTATTAATTATATAAGAGGATTTTGTCTGCAGTAGCCCTGTGTTGTCAGTCATTTCTGTTGACCTTTTACATCTGTCTGGAATGCGTTCCCTGAGGAGCTCCTCATGATTAGTTATGTTTACAGAAGCCAGCACCCAACCACAGCGTCGTTTAAGCGCAGGACCATTCGTCTATATTTTTAATAAATGTACCAATTAAGAAAAATTGGGGTGTTTTTCCTTCTTCACCTGCTTTTTGCTGCAAATCAACAATCACTGGTGAGACTACTGTAATCTTGTGATTATTGCATGAAATTGAGTTCATCTTGTTTTGGAATTTGCTGATCCCGATGAAGTGACATTGTTTTATTGTTAAGCAGCCTCCGTGAAAGGCATCGTTTCTGCTTGATGCTGAAATATGTAATATCACCAAAGGCAAAAACTATATTTTATATGTCACATAGTTCTCCAAGTTTGTTGGGGAAGGGGTCAGTCTTTAATCTTCTTCCCAGAGGCAGCGCAAATACATTCACCTCTTTTTTGCTAACTGTATTGGTCTTTGCCTCGTGCCTCTGGACAGCACGACCGTATCATTCCTTTATGATTTTTCTGTTTTAAGACATTGCCTACTGGCTTCTCCACATCTGTAAGGACTTCGGTCTCTTTTCTTCCATTATTCGTACATCTTTCTTCCAATGTATTTATTAACGTGGCTTTTATTAGTTTAATTTCATTAGAACTCTGAGTGCTGTTCGTTTTCATTTCCTATACATCTTTTTGTTTTTCCTAGGCTTAGTTTTCTATTAATTTACCACTAAGTCAACTAAACTTTTTTGCCATTTGTCTAAACTGCTCACGGTGTTCAGTTTCATTAGATACGCTGTTTCATCTTACTGAGCACGTTTTCCTGGGGCTTTCTGACGCACCCCAGTCCAGACGCACAGTCTTTTATGCCTTATGTGTGGCTATGTTCTGGGTTCTCTCTTCACCGTCGTCCTGGGAATTCCTTTTCCTCTTCTCCCATGCTGGACATACGTGGGGAGTACATGCATACTAGGGATGGCTGGAAAGCTTCTCATGCACAGTTTTCTTTGGAATGGGCTACCTGCCACAGGACAGTGGGGAAAAGAACGCCATTCATTTGTTGCATAAGGCTGCGTCAGGCATCTTGTTCAGAGGTACTTTCCAGAACAACCTGCACACCAAATCGTGGGAAAAATTAAAACAAAAGACCTACCAGATCAGAATGGTGCTGGATGGAGTCCAGGAATCTATTTTTAAGTGTCCAAGTAATTTAATTGGCCCAGGATCTGCTTTGGTTAACCAGTAAACTAATTACCTTAAGGTCCCTTCCAATTCTGAAATTCTGGACTAGTTTCAGAATAAGAATCAAATAAAACTAAAAAAAATGAAAGCAATTTTAGATTTTAGATTGCAGTAATATAATTACAGCATTAAGGTCTCCAGGTCTGAGAGATGCTTCAATAGCCAACTTGCCAGAGGAGAGTTTGGTAGGTGTAGTACTGAGTCTGGAGACCGTGCTACTAGGAAGTCATTTTAAAAAATATAAGGTGCTTAGTCTTGAGAATACCTATGGTCGGACTCTGAAAGCTGTTTTTAATAAGTAAAAGGGTTGTTGTATCAAAGAATAATTGGCCCAGAAGGCAGATAGGGTGGGTGTTTGGAAAGCAAAGGAAGGTTCCTTCTTGAGCTCGCAGCTACAGTGACCGAGGTGGACTGGGTTGTGGAAGCCACTCCCCTTCGCTGGAGGAAGTCTGTTATGGAATCTGTGCGTGGATACTCTGAGTAGAGATTGCCACTATGGGGGGAAGTTTTGTCATTTCTTTCCCCCGTTACTGAAAACTACTTGAATGCAAATACTATCTCACATATTACTGTTCCATGTAATATCTTTACAAAGAAGGGGCTGAGTTGAAGGTGAAAAAATACTGGCTTTCCAGATTCTACCTGTTGCCCAGACCTCAGGAAAATAGTCCCAAACTGTTTGGTAGAGGTGTTTACTTTCACAAACATCATTTAGTGACTGCAGAGGGCCAGGTACTGTGGTGGGTGAGGGGTACGGCAGAGAAGAATTCAGTCGTAGTGCATCCCTTTAAGAGACTGACAGTCCAGCAGCGGAGTCAGACATGACATAGTTTCATCAGTAATTTCTTCATTATAAGATAAACTGCTAGGAGAGTGAGATAAGGTAACGGAGAGCATGGCACAGGGAGGCCCTGACCTATTGGGTTGAGGGAGAGCGGGCAGGGCTCCCAGTGGAAGTAATATTAGAGTAGGATTTGAATGACTAGGAATTTGCCCGATAAAAGAGTGAGGAGCCTTTGAAAAAGTGTAAAAGCAGATGTGTTTAAGGAATAAAGAAGGCCATTGTGACTGGGGTGAGTTAAAAAAACTCTTGCTGTATCTTAGTCTTAAGAGATCAGTCCCATTCTGACATCTGCTGGCTATAGTGTATACTGCATTTCCCAATTTCGTTACACAAGAACAGCTTTAACCTATTTTTTTTTTTTAAAGGCTATACAATGATAAATTGGAGATAAAGCATCAGGGCTTTCCCTTACTCTGTATGTGTCCATCGCAGGGAGACGTGAACAGCTGTTACTGACCTGTTGTTTGCACACACTCAGTATCACAGACATGTATCTTGGTGCCTTTTGCCTATGTTTGTACAAGTTCATAAAGGTTTATATAGAAATCACATCTACAAAAATTGAACAAACTTGTTACTGAGATGTGAAAACATTACAAAATCACTTTGTGGTTTAAATACTATCTGATAAAATGTTCCCAGTTATGAAATGCCCTTCAGTTGTTTGTAAAGCAGCTGGCTTTAGTCCAATAAGCATTCTACTGGTGCTCAAGATCTACCTTAAAGCAGGTCTGATAATTTTCCTCTTTCTCAGTCACATTAGTATTTTCATTTTCCACTTATGTCTATAAAAGACAAATGCAAAAATGAAGTTAATATTACATAAACAGCTACACAGACAATGATACTGCTGCAATTGAAACAATGCCCCACTGGGTTGCTTGAAATACTCATTAATCAACTGACATTTGGTGAACAAAGGGTGATTAGAGATACGTGTAATGTGAAAATGTGGGTGGTTGGAGAGTAGAGACCTGTGTGTTGAGAAGGAACACTGGAATTAGTTCAAAGTCCTGGGTTAGAGCCCCAGCTCTGCTATTATGTGACTATATGAGTCAGATTTTTTACTTACACCAAAATCTAGCTTAGGTAGATTTAAGGAGAAAATGAATTTCTTAAAAGAATTATAGGTAGTGTTGCATCACCAGGAGGCCTAGAAAATCAGTCTTGGATACCAGACAGCCGGAATATCACTCTTTGTCACATCACCACTGCACACAACCTACCGCAGTGAGGACGTCATCTCTGCTGAGGCGCAGATGCCACCATTTATTACTAAAGCCACATGCGCAACAGCCTGGGCTATCACGGCAGCCGGTGTTGCTCTAAGAACTTCATCTTGCTGCCTTTGCCGTGGTCACCAAAGAATTACTCCATGGGTACTTCACTGTGTCTCTGGCTACCTATTCAAAGTCCAGGGAATGTTTAATTTGTAGTGTCACATGGAGAAGCAGAGACAGTATCTGGATTTCAGCTTCTATAGTGAAGGCCTTGCTCTCATCCCCACAAGCTTATAAAATGGGGAATTTCCAAATGTAGGAAGGAAGTTCAGATGCTGGCAGACAAAAAGGATGACAAAAGTCTATTATGTTGACCCTGGACAAATCACTTTGAGCAAAGTAAATAACGTTCACATGGTGGTGGAAAATTATGTATGTTTCCTCATTTTTTTCACAACAAATGCCAACTGTGTGCTGGGATGCAACGATGAGCAGGTTGGCCCTTGTTTCATGGAGAAGGAAACCCCACAGCAAGTGGTAGGGTAGAGACATGCACAGGAGAGATGAGGGCAGCAGGAAGAGAGGGCTCAACTGCAGTTTGCCCATGACATTTTTATATCCAATGCTTACATATAACAATCACATTTTCCATTCAGCAAGTGATGCTCTACTAATAAGGAGGACAGCGTGCTCTTGTAGAAACCTGCGGTTGCACTCCTTTAAAAGGCTTAGCTGTTTCACAGCAATGCCGAACAATAATATTGGCTGGCACAGATCCAGAAATTCAAGCTTTTGATTGATTATTGACAGACATATCTAGACTGCCAGTTTCACACAACAGGGTACTTTTCAAAGGATTAAACATCATAGCTTTGCCAGTCACCAATAAAAAGATAAATCATCAAACCCATTGCAGTGTAAAACCGTAACTGTTCTGACCTAAGTCAGAGAGGTCTTTCCACTGTATCTGGCTACTGTGTGTACAGCTTTGTGTCTTTGCTTAAAATAAACTGTTGGCTTTAGGCTTAGGGTGGTTCCCCCCATTCATAAAAGAGAGCAGCTGCATGATAACTTGGCCTCACTCAGAATAATAATAGACGGAATACATTTTTATAGAACACAGTGTGTAGAACCAGGGACTGGCAGGTCAGAGGCACCGCAGGGGTCAGCCATCACAAACCTCAGCCTGGTGTGGTAATTTCTTTTCCACAGCAATCTTAAGTTAGATTTCTGTAGCTGACATTCTCCTAAAATCTAGATGTCTATATCCAACTTGCCTTTTTGATTGCCTCATTTGGATGAGACATAAGCATCTTAAATTGAGCAAGTGCAGAGTTGAGTTCTTGATCTCCCTCCCCCTCCAATTACGTTCCCCTCCAATAGTTACCATTTCGATGAACCAGCACTTCCATGGCCTAGTCAGTAAGTTAAGCTAATAGTCTGGGAACCCCCCTAACTTCCCGTATCAAGCCAAGTTTGACTCTACCTCAGAAATGTATCTCTAATCCATTTCTCTCCATTTCACTACCGTTACTCCAGTCCAAGTCTTAACCAATGCCCCTGCTTCCGCTCTGCTTTGTCTATTCTCCACATAGTAGCAGGCATGGCATTAAAAAAAAGAAAAGTATCAAATCATGCACATTCTCCATCCATTCAATGGCCTCCTTTCACATAAAAGTTTGAAATCCTCATCACGGCCTACTAAGAGCTGCATGATCTAGCACCTAAGTAACCTCTCTGGCTTCACTTGACTGTTCTCTCCTTAACCTAATAAGCTTCTAACAAACTGGACATTTACCCAAAGAGCAGTCTTCTTTGCTCTGCCCTGCCCCACCTGAGGGTTCACCCTAGCTTTCCCTCCTCTCTTCCACCTGGTTAACCGGTTACCTTTCTCTGAGAGGTCCCTGACCACCTTCCCTTCCCCGTAACTTTAAACCAGATCTCCTTCAGTGCACTTACCATAATTTAAAATACATATTTAAATGATACCTGATTAAGGACCACCTTCTCCACTTGAAAATTAACTTCAAGAGGATAGGGACCATATCAGCTTTGTTCCCTTTTATGCCCATAACAAGAACAGCAGCAGCAGCAACTACCATTTACAGTGTGGCAGGCACTGTGATAAGCGCTGGATCTACACACTCCCAGTGTACTGTCCGCCCCATGGCCAGGGGTCGGTCTGTTGAATGAATGAACGCAGCCCCTAGGAGCACACCTTACCACCATCTGAAACAGCCCAGCCGCACACAACAGTGGTGCTTGGAAGAATCTTCTTTACACTGACCCCAGCACGCCTCCCTGCAATTTCCGCCCAGATTCTATTTCTGCCCCTTCTGGGGCCACGCAGTACAAGCCTTAATCGTCCACCCACAAGCTTGACTTCGCAGGACCTGAAGTCCAATGCGTCTCCCCTCGTGTCGTGTCTCCCTCGTCCCTCTCAGTCCCTCCCCGCAGAGACTCATCCAAGTTCGGTTCCTTTCCCCTGCGGTGGTCTGGGAACGGGTCCCTACTGCTGGTCCACCGCTCCCAGCATCCCCCGCCTCGCGGGTCACGTGACGGTGCCCGCCCCGCACCAGCCCAGCAACTGTGCGCCCCCGGGCGGGGCTCGCAGCGCGTCCTCCCGCCCCACTCCCCGAGGCTTCTCTGCGGCTCCAGTGCCCGCGTCCAGGACTGCGCCCCAGGGAGCTCCGGCCAGGTAAGAGGTGGTCCACCCAGGGAGGCTGCGGGCGAACTTATCCCATTTGCATGCCGGTGATGCCCCCGACCTAGAGCAGGGGGCGGACCGGGGGAGGGGCTCGGGCGCCGGGTTGGGGTGGTCTACTCTTGGGAAACTGGGGCGCTTCTGGAGGCCACCGGCCCAGGAGGTGCCGCGGGGCCTGGCAGAGGCTAAGCATCTGGCCCTGGCGGAACCAGGCAGGGATACCCGCAGGCTGCTCGCTGCTCCGTGCTTCTGCACCCTGCAAGCATCGCACGCTCAGCCTTGGCTTCCACTCCTGTAAAACCACGGCGCCGGTAAGGTGGACATCCGCGGTTACCTTCAGCCCTGAGATTTTGCAAGTTGTGAGTGAAGTCGAAGAAGCGGACTTTTGGGATGGGAAGAGCCCTCACCAAGAATGCAGGAGCTAGTGTCTGGGTCGAGCACCTTCTTCAAAGTCTTCTGTGTTATGCAAATCGCAAGCCTCTTTGAGACTCGGTTTCTCCATCTTTAAAGTGAAGGTGATGACCCCTGCTCGGCCTCCCTCACAGGACTACAGTGAAGAATGAAAAGCCATTTGACGAGCCAGAACTCTCTGGGTTCAAGTTCTAGTTTTGCCACTTACTAGCTGTGTGACCTTGAACCATATAGAATCCCCGTTTGTTAAAAGCAGGTAATAATATTAGTTAACTTCATTAGGTTGCTGTGAGGATTAAGTTTAAAGGGCTTAGCACAGTGTCAAGCACAGAAGTGCTCAGAGATAGTGCTGTTAATATAATTATTAAATTAGTAAGCTTCACGTAAGGGATGTTTAGAATAATCACACTTCAGTTGCTATATATTTAGTCTTTAAAAGAGTACTGTTTTGGTTTCCTAAGAAAGCATCCACGTGGGACTCTTTCCCCTTTCTGGATCCCTTTGGTTCTCATTTACAATTGGCCAGTGAACCTGTTGTTCCTATCCAGTGAGTCCAGCAGGATGGGAACTTAAATGTACTTGAGCAGATGGGTATCAGATTCCCTCTGAGAAAGAAAAGAAAAAAAAAAAAGCCAGGCCTGTGCTATCACCAAAAAAAGCACGGTACAGTGATTGACTGTCAGAGCTGGAAGATGCCTGGGAAACCATCTAATACAACTCTCTCCTTTTGCACATGGGGGAGGCTGGACCCAGAAAGAGACCGGGACTTTGATTTTCTCAAGACCTGACAGAATGTTGGCACTGTGTGATGGAAAGAACATACACTGTTTACCAGACACTGTGCTTTCCTTCAGGTCTGACCTAATTTTTCATTTATCCAGCAAGTATTTTTGGAGCACCTACTGTATGCTTGTACACTTACTAGGAGCTGGAGAGGAAATATATATGTAATATATGTGTGTGTATATATGTCTCCATTCCTCTACTGGTTCTCAGTACATTTTATAATAACAGTAAGTTTCAGCTCCCAGTGAGCTTGCCTCATAGCAGCCGGTCCCAAGGGACGGAAACACACAGAGACTTAAATTGTTTCATGATCAATCACAGCCGTCCTAGAGCCCTTGTTGAAGCCTGGTAAGATTTCAGACACTGGAGAAAATGCTGCTTTGTCAGGGCTTTTAGGAAAGGATTTCCTTCTGGCTTGGAGCAGTTGGGTTTCTTTGTCTTTCTGGTTCCAAGCCTCTAATTGTTTTTAGATTTCTGAAAAAAGCCACCCTTACCCATACTGCCTTCATTTTGGTTTCCATGGTTATCAGATGAATTGTATTTTTATGATAGCACAAGTAGCTGTTAAGTAATAACCTCATCAAGCAGTCCCGATTTCTCTGTGGGTTTCTGTTTTCTGGTGATGGACCTCTGGGTTTTTTTCAGTTACAGAGCAGTCAAACTAGCCCGCCCTGCCTCACTCCCTTGTTCCTTCTTTCCTTTAATAAACATGCATATGTGACAGAGCCAAGAGGAGTAGGAATAGGTGGAAATAAAGATACATACACACACACACACACACACGCACGCACGCACGCACACACACACCCTGGCTTAGAGACCTCAGAGTCTTGGGGGAAATGCAAGGGGCAAATTGGTGGGGCTCTGATAGGCATGGGTTGAGAGTCAGCCGGAGCTCTCAAAGGTTGGAGGGATAGTGTCCTGTGCAATACAGAAGACATCACATACTAGGTGCTTTTCAGGGAAGATGTAAAAGAAACAAGTTCCTTTTACTTGTCTCAGTTGCATAGTAATAATAGATGGTACCACAAGAAGTATTTTGTTCTTCCACTGCTCTTAATGAATGAATCTTCTCTTGAGTCATCTATCGCAGGCTTTGTTTGAAATGTCTGCTAATTTCCCTCATTACCCTTTCTGTTATCTTAGTGTTATAAGATAACACTTTTAGTTTTCTACTCATATGCATGGTACTGTGTACATAAAGGTAGATAAACTGGCAGACATATGATTTAGATTTTTAAATTTCACTTTAGATGTTTAATCTGTGTGTCCCATTTCACCAATTGTGTTCTAATCCAGTCTCATATTTCTTTATTTTTCTAAGTAATCTCCCAAACCCTTTAATGCCCTTATTAGTAATTTCAGTGTCTCCCACTTCCAAGCTCCCTGGGGGCTTAAACAGTCCAAAGAAGTCAGTCTTTCTTCCATTCTCAGAGGAGGAAAAACTTCAGAGTCTGAGCAGCGAACCCACAGTGTTGTCTCTGAAACAGTGAGATGGTATCACTCTTGAAGATCTGTCCCGCACGGTGCAAGGATGTGTGGTCACTGATGCTCAGCGCCCTTGTTGGACCAGGTTCCTGCCAGCTTGGCCCCAGACTTGGATCCCAAGGTTAGAGCTTTTTTAGTTTATGCTCATTGGCTTAGCCATTCTCCCAGAAGCCCAGCACTTTGGGCTACGTCTCCAGCCTGTCATCGGGCTGGTTCTCCAGTCTCCTGGTGAGTTCTCTTTGGAGTTCTCATATGTTGGCCCTTTCCCACTAGCAGTCTTGGTCAGGGTCACCCCATTTTCAAACCTTTCATTAGGGTTTGGAGGCTCAATCCCTTTAGTTCCTAATCCTAATCCAAGACATTTTTTGGCAAATTGGTGTTCTTCTTTTGGATTCTTCCTATGAAGGATTTTGAGGAATGGCGGTCTTCAACAAGATAATTCCCCCGAGATTTTGGGTGCCTACTCACCTTTTCATATGTTAGAGGGGTCCTCTGATGACTTTGGCAAAGCATAGATCTGTCCCCAGGAGACTCTGTCTTTACCTATCGTCCTAAGAGAAGTAGGCATTATTGAAAATGTACTTGGCAGGTCCCCTCTCAGATATTTGGGGGGACAAGGTTTTAATTTCAAAGTGAAAGATTTTCAGTTCCCTCCACTTTTCTAAGAATCATACAATAATCAGTATGTTTATTTCATTGTCTTTGTTTTAAACCTTGAAAAGTATGAGATAACAACAAGAACACCTGCAGGAAAAACCTCCACAAAATGTATAGGTTAACAATTTTAAGGGAAATACACATATAACCACTGCCCATGTCAAGAAGCGGAGCATCGCCGGTACTTAGAGTGCTTAGTAGCGCCCCCCTTCCAAATCACAACCTCCTCCCCAGAAGAAACAACTGTCTTGACTTTTGTGTAATCACTTCTTTGCTTTTCTTTGTAGTTTTGTCACCTGTAGTTATATTCCTAAACAATACAGTTTATTTTCACTAGTTTTTAAACTTTATACATGTAGAATCATATTGTGCACATTTTGTGTTTGCTTCTTTTGCTCAACTTGTTTGTGGGTTGCACCCGTGTGATGACCTCACTTATTTGTATTGCCAAGAGTGTTTCATGATACGAATATGTCACAATATATTTATTGGTCCTGTAGCTGGTGGACACCTGTGTTGCTTATAGTTTCCGACTACCAAGAACATCATAGACATTTTGGACTATGTATGTGAACAAGTTTCTTTAGGTTGTGTGAAAGTGGAGTTGCTTTGCCATGTAATACCAGTTTTCTAAGTGATTGTACCAGTTCACTTTCTGGCCAGTGGTATATGAGAGTTCCAGTTGCCTCACATCCTTGCAAATAGTTGATATTGTCAGTTTAAAATTTTGTAACTCTTCTCAGTGTATGATATCTCTTGTGGTTTTAATTTTCTTCCTTGTTTACTGATGTTGAGCACTTTTTTATTGGTTAATTGCATGGTCTCTTTTTATGAAGTACAAGGTTTTACCTATTGTTCTTATTGATTTGTTGGAGTTCTTTTTTTAAAGATTTTATTTATTCATTTTTAGAGAGGGGAAGGGAGGTAGTAGGAGAGAGAGGGAAATATCAATGCGTGGTTGCCTCTCCAGTGCCCCCTACTGGGGACTTGGCCCACAACCCAGGCATGTGCTCTGACTGGGAACCCAACTGGCAACCCTTCCATTTGCAGGTCAGGCTCAATCCACTGAGCCACACCAGCCAGGGCTATTATAGGATTTTTTAATAGCCTGTTTTTATCTCTTAATGAATATTTAGTCCCTATTTAGTTAATATAACTACTGATGTATTTAGATTTAAATGTCTTCATATTTTATGCTTTTGATATATTTGCCCTGGCAGTTCTTCATTTCATTTTAACTCTTTCCTTCTTTTGGGTGATTTTTAATAGACTTTATTTATTTATTTTTAGAGAGAGAAGGGTTGGAGGGAGAAAGAGAGGGAGAGAAACATCATTGTGAGAGAGAAGCATCGATCAGATGCCTCCTGTTCTCACTTTGACTGGGGACTGAACCTGCAACCCAGGCATGTGCCCTGACTAGGAATCAAAACGGTGACTTCGCTTTGTGGAATGATGCCCAACCAACTGAGCCACACCAGTCAGGGCTCTTTGGGGTTATTTTTAATCATTCAGTTTTTTGTTTCCTCTACTAGTTTGGATGAGTGCACTTTCTCTTTTTCAATGGTTACCCCTGAAATTATAATTTAACCAAAGTTGATAAATTAAAGTTAGAGGTGATGTATATCCCTACACTTCTTTTGGACAGTACAGGGATCTTAGGCCGTCTGAAGTCTATTTATCCCCTTCCTGCCTAGTGGTAGACTGGTTGTCATGCTCTGCATCAGCTTTGATTAGGGTCATTTAAGGGCCCACAGATGGAACAAATGTGATAGAGGAAAAAGAGAGCAAAGAACTTACTTGAGAAAACTATGTACATTTGTTAAGAATGTGCATAGTTTTGGTTGCAAGTGATGACCTTAGACCCTCTTAACTTTAGGAAGAAAATCTCTTGGCTTATGAAACTGCATAGCTTCATCCAGGGACTCAAAAACTATTTTAGGGCTGTGTGTATGTGTCTGTGTGTGTGTGTATCTGTCTGTCTGTCTCCATCTATCCCAGTTGCTCAGCCTTGCTTTTCTTAAGTTGGTTTCTTTCGTCAAATGAGCTCTTCTGAGCTGTCCCCATCCTGGCCCCTGGGGATGGGATGTCTGATTATCTATTTTGGGTCAAGTATCTACCCTGTGTGCTGGAGGCCTGAGGCTCTCTGAGTGACGGCCCCACCAGGACTAAATGAAATGGGAGCAGGCTTCCTCTAAGGAACCAGAAGAGGGAAGGTGTGCTAGGCAGACAAAAGTTATAGCTACTTCAGTCCACTGCCACACTGCTTAGTGACAACTGGGAGAGTGACGCAGAGAAATAAGAGGGTTGGAGAGGTTGCAATTGGAATTAAGTCAGTAAAACCTGTGCTAGGAAAAAAAAAAGGAGGATATCACATGTTCATGAACCCACTGAAAGGGAAGGAAGAGTCTGGTCCAACGGTTCCTTTGCTCACCAACCACTGGGCACCTTGGCTTTGTTGGCTTAGGACATGGTGGTTCACAGCAGCAGAGGTGAGAGAGCAAGTGTAGGGGCATGTGGAGGGCATTCCACTCTAGCATGTGGAGGGCATTCCATACGTCAGCCACGGAGCTTGCTAGTCCCACAGCCCTTTTAAAGAGAAACCTCGACATCCACAACTCCTGTTCATGCCGGGAAAGCCCTGGACAGTCATGTTCTCTACCGTGAAATCTTGCTCTATCCCTACCCTGGAGAAGTCAAAACTTACGGACCAGAGATGGACATCAGACCCAAGAACGGCCAATTCCTGGGGTCACCAGGGACCTGTGCAGGGGCTGTGAACTCAGTCCAGGTTAGGAACCTCAGCTGTGCTGCTTACTGACTAAATAAAAAATGGGAGTAACTGTTTATTCCTAGAATTGGGGATAAGACTGCTGCCTCTTGGGTTGTTGTAAGTGCTCATTGAGAGGACATATACAAAGGACCTGGTTCCTAGGAAGTCCTCATCACATCTTTCCCTGTCTCCTCAAGCTCACCCAAGCCAATTAATGTTAACTCAGGATGAAAACCCAAGCCTCGGGATTCCCACCCCCATGCACTCTCCTAGGTGAACCGCAGTGAGCAGGCATTGAAGGGGAGAGGTAGGAGCCCTGTGGCTCCCGCCCATGCTCCGAAAGCACCGTGTGTGCATCAGAACACAGCGTTCTGGTCCGTGTCAGCAAATTTCAAAGCTGGAAATAAGAAACAGCTGATGATTTCTCAGGCCGAAGAGAGCTGAGTTTTGAAGAAATGCTGAGAAGCCCAGCTGAGATTTTCGTCATCTTCGAAGCTTTGGGTTTCGTCTCTTTCCCAGAGTGCACGCGCGCGCGTGTGTGTGTGTGTGTGTGTGTGTGCGCGCGGGTGCGGGTGTGTCCAGGGCTGTCCCATGCGCCACAGTATTTTTACTCTGTGGATTTTTATATGAAAATCCACAAAACTTTAGGGAGATTGACTTTGATTTGAAGAAAGATCTAAAACCATTCACCCATTACAGTTGCTTAATTAATACCGTTTGTAGTTATTTCCTCTGGAGCTTTGTATGCCTTGTAATGTGGGGAGAAAATATCTTTTTGTCAGTACTAAATAGAGTGCTGAGTTGTCCTAGATACTTTGTACCCCTTACTGACTTTTATATTAAAGCTCCCTCCACTTTGACACTGACATGGCCTCCCCTCGGCAGGAAGTTAGTGCATTTTCTTCATTACACAGACATGAAAGCAGGCTGGTCAAGCCCCCTGTCCTCCCGACTGCCCAGTGAGGGAGAGGCAGAGCCCGGACTGGGAGCCTGCTGGGCCCCTGTTGTCTGGGTCATGTCAGCATGGGGTGGGGCCTTTTGTGCTGCTCCCCACTGCCCCCCAGACTAATGAAAACTCTGTGAACCGATCCAGCCGGCCTTTCTCCCTGATGCCTTCAGACTCCGGGGCTGCAGCCAGACTGAGCCTCTTACTTTGTCTGTAACCTGGCTAGATGTTTCCTACCTGGGGCTTTTGCTGACACTTCCCTCTGCTCCCACTTCCCTTTCCTCCATTGTCTGGCCCTATCCTTAGAGTACCTGGCCCGGTACCTCAGAGTCCAACTCAGGCACCAGCTCTTGCATGAAACTTAGCTAAAAACCCCAGTGGTTACAAACCGAGGTTCTAGGGTCAGGCCTGACTTCAAGAAAGGGCTCTGCTGCTCTCCAACAGACTGATTTGGGGTGAGTCATTTGTCACGTAAGTTCCCTCAGGTTTAGTTCCTTCATCTGTAACGTGAAGACAATAATACTTTAAATCGGTGCTTCTCAAACATGCAGTACACATGAGTTCCCTGGTCTCGTTGAAATGCCGGTTCTGATCCAGTTGGTAAGGATGGTGCCCAAGAGTCGGCATTGCTAACCAGCTCTTAGGTCCTGGGAACCTCATTCTGAGTTGTAAGGCTTTGGAGAGATGTTGAGAGATAAAGTGAAATAAGGCAGAAAAAGTGCTTAACAGTTTGTGCGCTTCAAGTAGCCTTGCTTAGCAAATGGTAGCTGCTGCTGCCTTTGCTGCCTTCCGTTGTTACTGGCTCGTTTCCCTAACTGGGGGTCACATCTTTATTCTTTAAACAAGGGCTTTCCCTCTTTTGTGGTACTAAGCACCTTTTCCCTTATACTGTGGTTTTGGATTGGGGGGGGTGTTTTTGTTTTTTCTCTTTGGGGGGTGTTGATAAAGGTATCTTTGTCTCCTACCAGACTTGAGGGTGGAGTCTGTCTGATTCCTCACTACCTAACTGTCTACCACAGCCTTGCACACAGCTAGTGTTGACTGCATGCTTGGGTTTTATTTACTTCTTTTTTCATTCCTTGGGGATCTGTGTGACTGTAGGGATTCTAAAGTTAATGGTCTGAATTGTCTCAACTCTACTAATACCCCAGATAATGATGACGATGATGATTCATTCATTCAGTAAATGTTTACCAAGCCCCTACTATGGGCCAGGCATAGTTCTAGGCATAAGCCAAAGCGGTGATAGAGAGTTTCTGCCATTAAGGAGCTTATATTGTGTGTGTGTGTGTGTGTGTGTGTGTGTGTGTGTGTGTGTAAAAACAATAAGCTCCTAGAGGGCAGAGAATGTGTCTAATCATCATAGTGAGTTTCCTCATAGTAGGTGATCAGGCACAGTGTCACCTGGCCACTCCGCATCTGTACATGCTGTCTTGCTTTTCACACGGGTCGTCCCTGCGGTGTAGCACGGTACTTCCTCATGCCCCCTTCATTCACCCCACACATCCCCTCCAACCAAAGTGTAAGTGAGCCAGATGGAAGTCACTAGAGATTTTATTCCTGACTTGCCTACCCATCATGCCCAGCAAACTAAATGGCCCATAGAACCTACCTCGTCAGAAGCATTGGGAGTCTAGATGGCAAAACAAAGCAGAGCTTTGCTTCCAGGGCCTTGTGTTGGTTAGACTCCGTACAGGGTTCTAAGGGTATTCACGCCCAGTCTCTCCTTAGCAAGTCCTTTTCAGTCCATGCCCTTTAGACGTGAGGCTGGCGAGGACTTCGTCAGCAGACTTATCTGTCTTCGGTCTCCAGTGATCTCATTCCATCCCATGGCTTTAAATGTCATTCAGGTCTCTGTTTAAATGTCACCTCCTTGGAGACCTTCTTTAACAACCCTATCTAAAACAGCCCCCATGTGCATGCACACGGGCACGCAGGCATGCGGGCACAGGGGTGCACAGACCTCAGCCTGCTTTACTTCCCCTCAGAGCATTTAGGTTCTGTTTAAGACTTATTGTCTGTCTCTGAAAGTAGGGACTGTGTCATGTTTACTGCTTGTCAGTACTTGGAACAGTGCCTAGCATAATAGTGGACAGTTAAGGAATATTTGTTAAATACATGACTTTTTTCTTTGGAAATTCTCACAGTCCTCATGAGGTGCAGCCGGACAGCCCTCCTCAGCCCACCGACAGGCGAGGATGTCGGCTCAGAGAGGTGGAAGGGTTTGCCTGGAGTCGCCGGGCTGGGATGCAGTGGAGCCTGCTTGTCGAGCGCCAAATCTGATGGGACTCACCTCCCGAGAGGGTGGCCTCTGCCTCACCCACTGTGATTGGGGACACCAGGTGGCCTGGAGGCATGTGGATACCTCTGGTGGGCTGTTAGGAGGTGCCACACAGAAAGCCTGAGTTCTCACACTCGGGAGCACGTAACTAAAGGGGCAGTTTAAGGCCTTCCTCCGTACATGCCTTTGCCCAACCCGAGCTAGTTCCCACCCTGGCTTGTCCAGGCCTTTGCGGGCCTCCCACTCCAGGGTGCAGGCCCCGGGGACGCTCGTTACTTCTGCTTCCATAGCTCAGAGGCCCCGGTTGCCAAAAGCAAGGACAAGGCTTGAATATATTTTTTTAAGTGTTACTTGGTTATAGAAATCCCTGTTGCTGCATGGATCCCCATGGATTAGTGTAAAGATACAGTAAATAAAGCCAAATGGAACAATAGGGAGTGTGGCATTTAAATAAAAGGAAATCCTCAACTGAGCTCAGAGACGGTCTGGACTCTAGTCTTCTTATGCCAACACCACAGAATCTTGTGGCTGACATGTTGAGGGAGTCTAAATTATATTGTCTTTTTTTTTAAGAGTATTAAGTTTTTATTCCAGCAGGCAGTTAGATACTGGTGGAACCCTTTGATCCCACCAGGCTTGCTTTTCTTCTTCCAATTTGAATTTACCCCATGGCATGTCCTGTCTGAGTCTCAGCATGAACAGTCCATGTTCTGGGCTGGAATTCCATCGTCTCCCACCTCTGTGTGGTCGCTAGGGTCGCCGTTTACCCCACAGCAGATGATCTTTGCTAGGCCTGATGAAGGCCTGCCCTGTGCAAGTGTGGCCCAGCTTTCAGCCAGGAAACTGTCCGCCCACCCTGCGCTGCTCGCTCAGTTCTGGCACCCTGCCTCAGAGATCCCAGCGCTCCGGCACGCAGGCCTCGGAGCTGCCTGTGCAGTGAGACTCCCACTCTGCTCGGGCTCCGTCTCCCTCACCAAAGAAGGTGCCTCAGGACGCAAGCTGGGCCAGTCATGTGCTCACCCCTGGTATCCCTTCTCTCCAAGGTCATAGGTGCATGCAGCTGGCCCTTCAGTGCCTGAAAGCGTAGATTCAGTTGCCCTCATATATTTCGTCCAGCTTTATAGTTGTTTATGGCAGAAGGATGAATGTGAATCCAGTTCCAGTTATTCTGTTGTGGCCTGAAGTGGAGGCTGAGGTTCGGTTTTGGGAACAGTGCTGTGGTTTTAGCATCTGTGTAATATCTGGGTCAAATTTCCCAACAGGCCATTGGGTGTGCATGGGCGGAGCCTGAAAGAGACCATCGGGGCTGGAGATTCAGGTTTTGTAGTCACGCATTCGGTGGCATTGAGGCCAAGGGAATGAATGTGATCGCTGAGCTACAGAATGGTTAGAGAAGGGCTAGGAGACCATTTTTCTCTTAGAAAGCCTGAGCAGATGTAGCCAGAGAAGTTGGTGAGGAACAGGAGGCATCACTGTCACAGAAACCACTGTGAGGACATGGTGTGCATCTGGGGCAGTGACAGCTATCGGGAGCCTATTCTCTCTGTATCGTGATGCTTACCAGTCCAGAGACCCACTTTCCTCCCGTGCCCCTGAGGACTTTGTAAAGCTTCACTGGGCAATTATTAGAGAAAAGCCCGTATACGCAGCTCCCATACTAATTCTGAGGATGCTCAGAATGTTTTTCAGACGTAATCATACTTTTGTGCTTCTAGCCTTCTTGGGGCTTAGAGAGCTGACAAGTATGATCATCATTTTCATAAAGCTGGGAGGAAAACCAGGGCCCTGAAGAACTTAATGACTTGATTCAAGTCAGTTGTGGAGTCTGCGCTGTTCCTGTATGTTTTCATCTCTAGTTGTCTATAGACTTTACAGGGTTTCACACCAGGAAGTTGCTCTGACACAGTCCCCTTGTTTTCAGGCGGAGGCACCGACACCCATAAACAAGAGGGCTTTGAGTAAGTGTATATATGACAGAAACTCAACGGAGCCAGCTTAAGCAAAAAGGAGGATTTATTATAAGAGTACAGAGATAGCAGATGGAATTCAAAAGGCAGGAAGAAAGCTGAGCTTTGAGAAGAGCCCCAAGCCAGGACCTGAAGTGCAGCAAAGAAGCTGGGATGGCCCTGTTTCCACCCTTTCTCTGCTCTTTTACGTGTCGGATTCATTCTTCTCATTTTAAAGCAGCTTCTTGGGCAACCTCCATCAAGGAAACATTCACCAGCAACTATTCCTGAGTGTGCAGTTAGGAAAGAAACGATTCATTCTCTTCCATTCAGAAAGGAAGTGATTCATTACCCCTCTATTCAGCAAGGAAGTCAACCTGATTCTAGAGCCCGTATTCCCCTGGAGGTCTCAGGGGCCCCGGTGGAGCTATCCTGAGTCCAGTCAGTTGCTGCCAAGGGGCTGGGGTAGCGCTGTTGCAAGCACACGGCCGTGAGGGCCCTTCTGCTGTAACCATGGGTGTGAATTGCTCGGGGATGGGGAAATGCTTTCCGGAAAAATTCAGGGAGGGCGGTGGTTGGGCAGCCAGCCCTGTGGATGTTTGGGACACTAGGGTACCCTCAATACAATACCAGTGGCAGAGCCACAACCAAGACCCACCGCCCCTGACCCAGCAGCTATCTTTCCTGAGGCTTCCTCACAAGGGGAAACAGTGGTGATTATCTGATCTGGTTACAAGGAGAGACAGACAAATGGGCACTTGCTGCGTCAGTTCCCATTCCTATTGATGTGAAGAAATAGAGGTCCCTTCCCTGAGAGTCCAGGGAATCCAGAGCTCTGGGGCCGTAATAGCCAAAGGCGGGTTCCCTCGGTATTAGTCCAACCTCTTAGTTACCAGTCACAGAGACCCAGATCAAACCAGCTTAAACACAAAGGCCCTTTATTAGAAGGCCATGAGGGACCTCGCAAAACTGAAAGAGGAATGGAAGATTCCAGGGCATCTGCAAGAATCTGGAATCCCACCAGGACACGTACGCATGTGCTCACTTTTTTCTTTCCCTTTTTCATTTTTTATCCTCCATCTCTCCTCTTTTCTGCGTAGCTCCACGAGGTCTTCTCTACAAGGTGGGGAATGTGGCTGCCAGCAGTTCCGGGGTCATCCCCATACAGCGTCTGACCTAAGAGAAAAGGGAGTCTTCCCGGCCGATTCCAGGTAGAAAGTCCCAGAGAGGCGTTCCAATGGTAGGGGATGGAATCCTATGGTTGGCTGGGCCTTGTTCACTTGCTCACCCTCAGGGTCAGGAGAAAGCAGGGGGTATTCTTAGAAGGGCAATGTAAGCAGGGTCAATAAAGGCCTCTTTTGTTCTGTGTTTGTCTCCCAGGGAACCATGGAGGCTGGCGGGCTCCCACTGGAGCTCTGGCGCATGATCTTAGCCTACCTGCACCTTCCTGACCTGGGCCGCTGCAGCCTGGTGTGCAGGGCCTGGTACGAACTGATCCTCAGTCTGGATAGCACGCGCTGGCGGCAGCTGTGTCTGGGCTGCACCGACTGCCGCCACCCCAACTGGCCCAATCAGCCTGACGTGGAGCCTGAGTCTTGGAGGGAAGCCTTCAAGCAGCATTACCTTGCCTCCAAGACATGGACTAAGAATGCCTTGGACTTGGAGTCCTCCGTCTGCTTTTCCCTTTTTCGCCGGAGGAGGGAACGCCGGACCCTGAGTGTTGGGCCTGGCCATGAGTTTGACAGCCTGGGCAGTGCCTTGGCCATGGCCAGCCTGTATGACCGAATCGTGCTGTTCCCCGGCGTGTACGAAGAGCAAGGCGAAATCATCTTGAAGGTGCCCGTGGAGATTGTAGGCCGCGGGAAGCTGGGCGAAGTGGCCCTGCTAGCCAGCATTGACCAGCACTGCTCAACCACTCGCCTGTGCAACCTCGTCTTCATGCCGGCCTGGTTCTCACCCTTCATGTTTAAGGTGGGTACCTGCATCAGATGGATGGCCGCTCCAGCCCTGACCCCGGCTGTGGCCTCTTTGCAGTGGGCTTGTAACCCTCTTTTTTGCTGGCATTGAGAGTTTAATCATTATTGCTGTAACACACTCCTCTGAGTTCTGCACGAGTTGAGAAATCGGCACAGGGATCAGTAGAGATTAACATTCTACTTTATTCCTGGTAAAGCTGTATTAAAAAATGAGCCTTGGACTTGAGGCCAAAGTTGCTTTGTACTTCTTCCCTTCCTAAACTGGGTCAACTGGAGCCACAGGTGGAGCCACTAGGAAGGAAATCCAGGTTCCTGGAGTGTGCCGCATGGTGGCAGAAAGCAGAGAACCCTTGATGGCAGTGTTCCCTGAGAGGGAGCCGAAGGGGAGGTGGGGCAGCGGCATCGGTGCAGCAGCCCCACCCTGTGGAGGGTCAGGGAAGGTCAGGTTTTTAGTGGGGTGACTGGAGAGAGGGGTCAGGAATTATCAGGCCCAGCACATTTCTTCTAGGAACACGGAGAAGACGTTGTGTTCAAAGCAAAGCATGTACTGAGGTGCTGGTATCTCCTGGAAGAGCACTCTGTAGCTGTTTTCATTGCCTAAAAACTAATTGCAATACCTGGGTGTGGACCTAGTTAATGAAAATTATATTGCCACTTTATTACCAATGGCAACCACATTGTCTCAGGTACATAACGATCATCATACCAGTGCTCATTTACGGTGCACTTACTGTGTGCTGGTCGTATGTTTCACAGCCATTATTAACATGCATTGTGTCATTTGCTTTATAGATGAGCAGACAGAGGCTCAACAGGGTTAAGCGACATGTCCAGGTCTCAGACTTAGTAAGGGACAGAGCTAGGGTCCAGAGCCTATATTCATAATCCAGGTGGCTTCCTGCCTGTGGTCGTGTGTGGTCCCCAGAGCAGATGTGGGGTCCCTGTGTGCAGACAAGGGGCACTGAAGCTCAGAGCTGCTAAGTCAGTTTCTCAAGTGGATAATGAGGTTAGACCTCAATGCCAGGCCTTCTGATTCTAAGCACTTTTGAAATTATATTGTGCTGAATTCCCTGCTTTTTAGTCCTAGAAGGTTTCAGAAGGACTGATGAGTTCCTCCCATGCTGGTCTGCAGACATTTCATACACTTACTCTTACAGTAATATGTTCATTTTAGCCTCTACTCCCCCTCAGAAGTAGCTGTGGATCCTCAAGAGAGGGGGCCTGGCCTTAGACTTCTTTGTAGCCCAGCCCACCATCTGGCTTGGTGCTTGGCGTGTATTAGCGCTCAGTCCACCATTGTCTTTTTTCACTAAAAATGGAGCTAGGGGCTAGGATGACCTACCCTAAAAAATGCGAAGGCCAGGGTGGATTCACTGCAGTTTTCAGTGACTTCTGATGAGAACCTTAGCAGTGTCTCTGCATCTCCATTGAGCTGGTGTGTCTCTGCAGAGAGGACCAAGGCAGGCAAAATTGACAAATTGCAGCAAGAAAACTATTAGGTTAGGCACAGGGAAGAACTGAGAGGTGAAGTAGGGAATTAAATTCTGGGACAAGCTCTCAAGGGAGGCTACTGCTAGAGAATATAAGAATTGTTCAAGGGGTGGATGTGCCTGGATTACTCTGTGAGGTCATGAAACACTCCCTCATTTTATGGTTTAGAGCCATCTGATGGAATTTGGTGCACAATCCAGAAACAGTTCTTTTGCAGAAATTAGAACGGCGGGGCTTCTCGGCCAGGCCCAGAGAGCTAAGGGGCCCAGGGGGGTTGTGCTGTGGCGTTTTAGCACCCCCCCACCCCACCCCAGAGGGCTCTCTGCTCTTTGCATACCTGACCCCAGATGATATGAGCTAACTTTGTGCCTGGCTCTGTGCCTTGTGCTTTGTTAACTAGTAAGCCCCATGTTGCAGACAAAGAAACTGAGGCTTAGAGAGGTGATGTCATGTGTCCAAGGTAACACCCTTGAAAGAAGCAGGGCTGGGAGCCATCCCAAGCAGTCATACTCCAAGCCTGTGCCCTTGATCGCTGCCCAATGTTGCCCCCCATGGCAGCGGGCTCATCCCACCCTCCAGGGCCTGCTGTCTCCTGTCGGGTCTGACTCGCACCAGTTGTTACATAGACTGGACTCTTTCCCAGCACCTTCAACTGAGCCTCCCCACTGCTTGCCCAAAACCCAGGCAGGACTCAGCTGCTCCCAGCCTGCCCCATCCTCTGTCAGCCCTCAGGCTCCTGCCTGTCCAGGCCCTGAGTTGGGACACCAACTGGTGTCCTGTGGTGTGTGTGCTGCGGGAGGGCGCATACCCGCAGAGCGAGGGGAAGTTTAAATGAAAGGAAAGTGCTTAAAAAGGTGAGACCTAGAGAAGCACCACATGATTTGACGCAGTCTTCGCAGAACCCAGATTTAGGGCTGGACTCCCTCACCCTTACAGGTCTTGGTAAAGTTGGGCTCACATCTCAGCTGCTTCCTAGGTTTGTAAAAATTCTGAGCCCCCCCAGCCATTTCCCCATCATCCCTGGAGAAACTCTCTCCTGGTTCGCCTCCCAGGTTAACATGCCTTGATTCCGTGGGACCCAATATCTCCCTTGATCCTTCAGCTTCTTCCCCTTTCCTGTTCCTCCCCCCAAAGTTTTATTCTCACTAGGCACTTCTTGAGTGTTAGGAGAATTTACTTGACGTCTGAGGTTTGGGGGAAGGGCCCTGCTATAGAATGTAAACTTTTCTGCCCGTTATCCATTTCCACTCTTGTCCTCATCTCTTTGGGAGTAGAAGGAGGGAGGGGCCGACAACTCCAAATGATCTTCCCTCTGATGCACAGCAGCTCCCAGGTTCCTCTTGGGGCCAGCCGACACTTGCCCTAGTGGGGCAGGGGATGTGGTCAGCAGGACAAATGGCTCTCCATGCCCCACCCTCTTGGAGGAGCAGTTGGAGTACTGACTAACGAAGCAGATCTGACCCCTGCTGTCTTCACTTTCTCTTTTTTGTTCCCCAGACAACATCAGGTCATGTCCAGTTTGACAACTGCAACTTTGAAAATGGGCACATCCAGGTCCATGGCCCAGGCACCTGCCAAGTGAAGTTTTGCACCTTCAAAAACACCCACGTCTTCCTGCACAACGTGCCCCTGTGTGTCCTGGAAAACTGTGAGTTTGTGGGCAGCGAGAACAACTCTGTGACTGTTGAGGGCCACCCGTCTGCAGACAAGAACTGGGCCTACAAGTATCTACTAGGGCTCATTAAGTCCTCTCCCAGCGTGCTCCCCACAGAGAGCTCTGACTCTTTAATGTCCCTGGACCTGGAGAGCAGGGACCAGGCCTGGAGCCCCAGGACGTGTGACATTGTCATTGAGGGCAGCCAGAGCCCCACCAGCCCAGCCTCTAGCTCCCCAAAGCCAGGCTCCAAGGCTGGCTCGCAGGAGGCAGAGGTGGGCAGCGATGGGGAAAGGGTGTCCCAGACCCCAGACAGCAGCGATGGAGGTCTGAGCCCCAGTGGTGAGGAGGAGGATGAGGACCAGCTCACATACAGACTGTCCTACCAAGTGCAGGGCCCACGCCCTGTGCTGGGGGGCTCCTTTCTGGGCCCGCCTCTGCCAGGAGCATCCATTCAGCTGCCCAGCTGCCTAGTGCTGAACTCACTGCAGCAAGAGCTGCAGAAGGACAAGGAAGCCATGGCACTGGCCAGCTCCGTGCAGGGCTGCCTCATCCGCAAGTGCCTCTTCCGGGACGGGAAAGGAGGTGTCTTTGTCTGCTCCTACGGCCGGGCCAAGATGGAAGGAAATGTCTTCCGGAACCTGACGTACGCAGTGCGGTGCATACACAACAGCAAGGTGCTGTCACAAGGCTTACTCTGCAGAACCGTGAGGCAGCACCGAGTCACCGGGAACATGATTTTTGATCGATGAGAAGCCTCCTGTGGCTACCTGCAGGAAGGCTTTGATGGGGCTATTTTGCATTTTTTAAAAATCACCTTCTTCATAACCTTATAATGTACCCTTGCCTTATATCCGTCCTCTGATTTGGGGAGGGCAGAAACTATTGTCCCCATTTTACACCATCATACAGCCCTAGTCCTTACCCTCTTGAACGGTGGGCCTGGTGACTTTGGGCAGGAATCATGCCGCCAGTGAGTCACCAGGAAGGAACCTGAAACACTGATACTCAAGGTTTTTGACTAAAAGAAAAAAACCCATGGTGTCTTATGGGTACAATTATATGCTAAATGGCATGAGTATAAGCAGGTAGCGTGGGCGAGAGCACGCAGCTTACTCAGCTGGCCCCTGTGCCCAGGAGCAAGGCCTCTATCCAGCGGCCCAAGGGCAGCGGCCCCATCTGCCCTCTAGGACATCCCCCGCAGGGTAACGGGTGGCAGAGGGAGCTCAGTTGTTGGGGCTCCAAGAAGAAAAGTATCACTGGCTTATTTTTTTCTTCTTCTTTATGTATCTTGTAATTTTTAGTTGAAAGTCAAGTATCTCATATAGGACACTGGACACTGAGGTAAATTGAGGCCATCAGGGGCCAGGGTTCGGACTGATCTCGTCAGCAATGGGGCTGGTTTCGGATTTTGTCTTGGCTGCGATAACCCTCGATGTGCCGCAGGCCTCACGTTCCTCGAGTGTGACCTTGGGCTGGCTTGCCGGCGGGCTTTCCTCCTCCTTAGGTCTTCCCTTTGCTCCTGCTCCACGGCGAGCATCTCTGTCCACGCGCTTGGCAGTACATTGCTGTCGTGGGCAGCTCTGCGACGGCTAGCCTAGGGGCGTGGTTTCTCTCGTGTCTGGGTTCATCATTAGCTGTCCTGTCCTTGGGTCAGGAAGCTCAGGAGAAGGCCCTTCCCATTGGCCCTGCCTCCCCCACCCCAGCACTAGGGTCTCTAATAATCTGGGCTCAAGGTTTCCTCTCACCACCCACAGGGATAAAGGGTTTTCGGTTTGGTGTTTTGGTTTGTTTTTTTCTGTTCCCTTCCTGGAGAGTGACAGGCTTGTTCTGTGGGAAAGTTAGAGAAAAATCCAGAAGGAGCTTAATGCTTTTCGCACAGTGGCTGCTGTCCTTCCCCACAAGCTCCCACCGTGGGGGTGGCTGTCCCCATCTCCTGTCCTGTCTCCAGTCTTTCTCCGTCAGCTCGTAGTGCGGTCCATGGAGAAGGGAATAGTGAGCTACTCCCAGTTTCTGTCCTCACACTAGTTCCAGGTTTCATTAAGGACCTGGTATGAGGCTAGGGAGAAGGCAAAGCCAGGAGGGGCATGGAGGTGGCTTTGCTCCTGGAGGGTGGCCGTGCCGACACTGAGCACTCTTCTCGCCGAGGGGTTGGGCAGCACAGACCAGACCCTGGGGAAAAGACTCAGCTGTTCTTCAAGTGATTTTTTTTTTTTAAACCTTTATGACAAGAAAGCAAACATCTCTCTCTTCTCTGACTAGATTGTCATGCTCAGGAACGACATCCACCGCTGCAGGGCATCAGGCATCTTTCTGCGCTTGGAGGGTGGAGGCTTGATCGCGGGCAACAACATTTACCACAATGCGGAGGCCGGTGTGGACATCCGGAAGAAGTCCAACCCGCTCATCCTGGTACTTCTCGCCGTCTTCATGCCCTTTTCAGGGTGGCTGTTGCTTCTCAGAAACGCTTTCTGAGGATATTTAAATCAATGTCACCATCTTCAGTTTATACTGCTTTCTGTTTGCAAGAGGTTCCTGCCCCTTTTTCTGAAGTCTCCCCATCAGTAGGGAAGAGGACCAGTCGCAGGGAAATTTCATAGGACCCTGGTATGTTCTGGTTGGCTTTGGCCATGGTGAGAACTAAAGATAACAATGTCTGCCCTAAAAGACATACGGATCAGAAATAAAACACCCATTAGTTCATTACCATAAAAAGGATATTAGTTCCGAGGATTGTTATCTGTGGCTAGTGTGAGCTGGATTTCACACCAGTGTGAAAGCCACTTAAAATGCTAGCATATGAGACCTGTGACGTGAGAGGCCAGCCCCTCTTCCACCCTGGCCTTCCCCGAGAGATGGATTCCCCAGAAATTGGGAAATGGGATGGACTTTTTATGGACCAGGAAAAATAATATCCACACTTGTACGTGGTGCTTATTATATGCCAGGTTGTTTTAAGAACTGTGTGCATATATATTTAATTATGGTTTACTCCCTACACAGCCCTGTCTGGTAGAATTATTATCCCCATTTTATAGATGAGACACAAAGAGACCAAGTAAGGATTTTGCCCAAATCACACAACTAGGGACGGAGCAGGGATTTGCTTCTGGGCAGTCAACTTAGGGTTGATGTTCTTAACCCATGACATCTGACTGCCCTTGAAAATTCAGAGAAAGGAAAGTCCTACCTATACTTAAAAAGACATGCCTACCCGAGGTCCCCTTTCATCCTCTCCCTCTCGCTGTGTTTTTGCCATGCAGCTGATGTTCGACGCACAGCCACGGCTTAGGAAATTATTACCACTGTTGCCAGAGAGATGAATTTGCCTTTCCAGGCTCAGAGGAGGCAGGCCACTTAGCAGGTGGAGGTGGGAGGGGGGTGCTGCATATCAGTCCTGGCTTCGTGAGCGGGTGTGGATGGAAATGTCATTGCGTGCATCTCTCTCTCAAAGCTCTTCAGCCCTGGGAGGGACTTCTGTTAGGCTGTGGTGGCCCTGGTGGGTCGGCCATATCCGTCAGGAGAGAATCTGGAAAGTGAGTCAGAATAGGAGAGTTTGCAGCATAAAATACTGTAAGGCAAACTAGAACTTTTGGGGAAATCTGTTTGGAAGAGAAGTAGCTCATTTCGTGGTTTGCATATGGGGTTATATTTGAGGCTATAAACAATCAGTGTGAAATGATTTTATTATATTTATTAGGACCTAAAAATTTTGTCACTGCACAAAAGCAGCTGACTGACCAGGAAACAGAAAAAAACTAGGTTTCAAATCTGGCTCTGCCACGAACATGGCCTTGGGCCTGTTTCCCTTTTGCACAGAGGTATGAAAATGAATATGTCTCAGGTTCTTTGTAGCTCAAACACCTGTGACCTCATTCCCCATGGGACAGCCGAGTTCCCCAGAGCTGTACCTTTCTACAGCCCTCCCCTGAATAAGGAGTGAGCACTAGAAGCCAAATGGCTCACCCTTCCCTGGGTGTGGCCCCCTTGGGACTGCACGAGGCCAACATTCTCGTGTACTGGGGTACTGCCTTCCCTGTAACGTAGGCTCTCCTGACCCTGGGCGGTATGGTGTGGCCAGATAATTGTGTGTTTGGGGGACTCTCTGGAGACTCACAAATTTCCAGTAGCCTGCCTTGCCAGTGAGGAGCCAGTGCCCTCAGCAGTGAGGACCAGCATCACTGCACCCCCAGAGGCAGGGCAGTGAAGACTCCTACCTTCATGATCTCCGAGATAGGTTTCCACGCGCGCATGCGTGCAGGGCAGCAGCAGGGCAGGGTCTGAGCACTTTGCTGTGTGCTGGGAGTCCCAGTGATGTGGTTTTCTCCACTGCATTCCTCCGGCCCTGCTGTGGGGCAGCGGCTGAGCACCCTGCTGCTTGCTGGCATGTCTGATCTGCCTTGTGTGGTGTCTCATGTTCACTTACAGTGTAACCAGATCCACCACGGCCTTCGCTCTGGCATTGTCGTCCTTGGCAATGGGAAAGGCATCATCCGGAACAATCAAATCTTTTCAAATAAGGAGGCTGGCATATATATCTTGTACCACGGAAACCCAATCGTGAGGTATGTGTCACTCTACCCAGACCCTCCTGTCATCCTTGGTCCCTTCTTTGCTCTCTCGTCTCTGTCTCCCTGCTCCCTGTCTTTCCTCCATTTGAAAGCAGTTTTGTTTGCTAAAACAGCTGTACAGACATAAGCAAAGAAGAGACTGCTCCCGTAATCCCACAGTCACACAACCACTGTTGCGTTTCGGTGTTCCCTTCCAGTCAACCATGGAGTATTCTAGTTGGCAAGTATTACTGAGCAGTTCTAATAATGACAACAAAGGTAAAACAAGAGATAGGGACAGACCCCGCTCCCTAGGGGCGTACTCTAGTCTGGAAGACGCATGTGCCCAGAAGAGATTTCCACTCCGGTCAGTTGCTAGCGGCCCCCCGGGGTGCTGTGTTAGGATCCAGGGGCTGCATCTGGCCTCAGCGTGAAAGCAGGCTGAGGTCCGTCAGTGCTGGGAGCCGTAGGTGGAAGGGGCAGCGGCACCACTGGGACCAGTACGCTGCCGTCCCCGCAGTCGTATGGGGCAGACTGTGATAAATGCCATCCAAGCAGTATCAAGAGAGGCAGGGCACCACCTGGCTGTTTGTGCCGTAGCAGCAAATGCATGGCTGGCATACATATGGCACAGCTCTCAGAGGGGAGGTGTGGGGAGGCCTTTCAAAGGTGGCATTGGAGTTGGACTTTGAATATGGGCAAAACTTGAACGGTCGTGGAGATGGGGGTGGGCGTTCCTAGTACAGGAACAACCTGGGCAAAGGCAGCAGAGCAGAGCACAGCAGTTTCAGGGGTGAGCAAACAGCCCACTGTGGCTTGAGAGGAAGTCTGACACCAGGTGTGGCCCTGGTATAAAATATTTTAAATTGAGCCCTGGATGGTGTGGCTCAGTGGGTTGAGTGCCAGACTATAAACCAGAAAGTTGCCGGTTCAATTCCTGGTCAGGGCACATGCCTGGGCTGTTGGCCAGGTCACAAGAGGCAACTGATCAGTGTTTCTCTCCTCGTCTTTCTCCCTCCCTTCCCTTCTCTCTATAAATAAATAAATTCTTTAAAAAACTTAAAAATATTTTAAATTGGGACTGTCCCAGGAAATCTTGGTTGCTATGGGCACTGCAGCCTGATCTTTTGTACCCTTGTGGCAGTGCGTCTCTGCCATGCAGTGTGGCAGGACAGATGATGGGACGCAAGCCCTGGGCCAGGTGAGGAAAACCTTGTCTCTGCAGACCCCGCTGGGGAGGGCGGAGTTTTCTCTCCGGACAACAGAGACTCACTGAAGGGTCTGAGCAGGACTCACCCAGTTATGTCTGTGCTTTAGGAAGGTAACTGGTGTGAATGTGCAGCAGGCACATTCTGAGGGTTTTTCCCTTTGCATTATCCCACATGGACTTTTCCATGTTGTTGCATGTTTATGTTTAATCACTCTGGAAGGTTTCGGAATACTACACTGTTTTGATAGCCCATAATTTTTGAACCAGTCCTGTGAGGCATTTATTTTTTACTGTTACAGGCTGCTTTCTAAAATCAGCAGTCATAGAGCTCTTTTCCGTCTTGTGCATGGTTGCCTTAAGAGTATGTGTTTATATATGTGCATGTTGTTTACATAACACATACTTAAGTGTTTATGTAAGGGGTCGGTGATATAAAAAGCTTGTGAGAGCAGTCTGTTCTGCGAGGTTTACCACCTCATGCCGGCAATAGACAGACACACACAGAACCAGGAGGGAAGACTCACCAAAACAAGCGCTTTAGTAGGTCTTCATTCAGGTGCCAGAGGAGCCCAGCCCCGATTTCAGCTTTGCGAGTCAGGGAGAGGGACACAGGGAGCTGACCTTTGAGTTGTGTCTGAAGGATACGGAGGACTTCCTGGCCACGGAAAAGCCTCTGTGGGCCCAGAGGCAGTGAGGTTGTCTTGGGAAAATGGTGAAAAGAGGAAGTGGTATGTCCGGGCACAAGATGCCTCGGGGGACTGCACAGATCCGCCTGCAAAGGCGGGCGGATGCTGGACCATGGAGGACCTTGAATGCCTGATGTGGTGAGTATCGCCAAAAAGTTCATTTGATTTTTTCCATACGATGACTCTAGTAGTGCTTAATTGTCTTTAAATTCATTTGAAACAATTTTGTTAGGTTGTGTGTGACAGCTGTCATATCAGCGTGCATTTAAAAAAAACTTATCAAAGTTGGTGAATTTTTGTGTAGCCATTTTAATACTGAAGATGGAAGAAAATATGCAACATTTTCAATATATTATCCTTCATTATTTCAAGAAAGGTAAAATGTAACTGGAATGCAAAAAAAAGGTTTGTACAGTGATGGAGAAGGTGCTGTGACTGATGGAAAACATCAAAAGTATTTTGCGAAGTTTTGTGCTGGAGATTTGTCGTTGAATGATGCTCCTTGGTCAGGTAGACCAGTTGAAGTTGATAACGATCAAATCGAGACATTAACTGAGAACAATCAACGTTTTACCATGTGGGAGATAGCTGACGCGCCCAAAAGATCCAAATCAAGCGTTGAAAATCATCTGCACCAGCTTGGTTATGTTAATCACTTTAATGTTCGGGTCCACCTAAGTTAAGCAAAAAAACCCTTCTTGACCATATTTTCACATGCAATTCTCTACTTAAACATGATGAAAACATTCCAGTTTTAAAGCAAATTGTGACGGGCAATGAAAAGATTGTGGGGCAAGCGAAGTGAACCACCACCAAATGCACCGAAGGCCAGTCTTCATCCAAAGAAAGTGATGTTGCTGCTGGAAGGGAGTCCTCTGTTATGAGCTCTTTCTGGAATACCATACAATTAATTCCAACAAGTGCTGCTCCCATTTAGACCAACTGAAGGCAGCACTAGTTGAAAAGCGTCTGGAATTAGTCAACAGAAAACACACAGCCTTCCCCCAGGACAACGCAAGGCCGCATGACCAGACAAAAACTTGCAGCTTGGCTGGGAAGTTCTGACTTCATCTGTCCTGTTCACCAGACATTGCACATTTGGATTTCCATTTATTTTGGTCTTTATAAAATTCTCTTACTGGAAAAAAATTTCAATTCCCTGGAAGACTGCAAAAGACAGCTGGAACAGATCTTTGTTCAAATAGATAAAAAGCTGTGGGAAAATGGATTTATGAAGTTGCCTGAAAGCTGGCAGAAAGTAGTGGAACAAAATGGTGAGTACGGTGTTCAATAAAGCTATTGGTGAAAATGAGAAACTAAATGTGTCTTTTATTTTTACTTTAAAACCAAACGAACTTTTTGGCCAACCCAATAGAATAATGGCCCTCCATGACCTGAGCCTTTGAACCTTACATGGCAAAAGAGACTTTGCAAATATGATTAAGTGAAAGACTTCATCTTTAAATTGGAATGAGGAGATTATCCTGAGTTATCCAGGTGGGCCCAGTGCGATCACAAGGCTCCTTGGAAGAGGGAGGCAGGAGGGCCACAGTCACAGCAGGAAATGGGACAACAGACGCAGAGGTTGGAATGATGAGGCCACAGGCCAACCATTGTGAGCAGCCTCTAGATGCTGGCAAGATACAAACAGATTCCCTGGAGAGCCTCCTGCAAGAACGTGGGTCTGCCCGTGCTTTCCCTCTCGTACTCAGGCGCCTGTTTCTGAGGAACTCACTCGTGATGCCTTGACGGGGCAGCGAGGGCCGCACATGTGGCTCTGAGCGGGAGTGTGCTTCCCTCGGCCTCGTTTTTGTGGCTCACGCAGCTCATGGGGCTTCACATCCACCTGGTCTGATGTCCGGGAAACTCTTTTTTATAACTTCTGGTTTTCTTCTCTTAAAGCATGTCATTATTTTATGTTGGCATTCAGTGGGCATGTGATTATGTTCATAGAAAATGAAGAGTAGCTGTTGGATGTGAACAGAAAGCAGAGAGTCCATGTCAGGTATTGGATGCTCTCACGCCCAAACAAGCTCGGCACCACATCCTTGGAATTCTGACCTGACCAAGACTTCACCGGGGAGCTGTGCGCCATGGTGGCATCCGTTTAAAATGCAGTTCATGTGTGGGTGATGGTCAGGAGAGGCCATGGAGGCCCGTATGTCCTTGCGCTATGTGACTGACTGGCTTGTAGGGCTTCAGGAAGCGCTTTATCCCGCTGTGGGCTGGAGCCATACGGAGAAGCCCATAAAAAAAGGTGGTCGCCTTGAGTGGGTGTTATCTTTGATTCATGACATCGATCTGGTGTCACCTGTCTTGTTCTCCTTCCATTTTAGTGGGAATCACATTTTCAAGGGCCGTGCAGCCGGCATAGCCGTGAACGAGAATGGCAAAGGCCTCATCACAGGTAGGGTTGGGACGCTGGCACCTCGCCAGTCACATAGCAGGCTTTGCCCTCACCGCCCCCCCTGCAGTTCTTCACCTGGGCAGACTAGATTCTGGATGAATAGTGGCTAGCACTCAGGATGCTGGCCCCACGCACTGGCCGTGCTGACCACTGGCCTGGCAGGGAAGGAGTGTCTGGTCTTCACCAAGCCCGATGCTCAGAGTGTCTCACCGGGTGGCTACGTGATATTGTCAGGAATGTCTATGCCAACAAATGTCTGAATCCCTCTTGGCTTTTGTACAGGCTTCTGCCTGCTCTGGAAGCCCATGCCCATGTTCCCTCTACTTGGCCACCTCCTGCTCATCCTTCAGGTCTCAGCCTGAGTGTCACTTCCTCAGGGAAGCCTGCCCTGACTTCCCTTTATACCCATAGATACTCACTGTACCCGGGAGACCTGCTTTCTAGGACATTTACTTCATTGCTTAGTGATCTGTTCAGCATCAGTCTCCTTGGCTATAAGGCGGTAAATTCTGTAAGGTAGGATCAAGTCTGCCTGGGACATTGGTGTAGCCTCAGCACAGAACATAGCCCTCCCTGGGACAGAAAAGGGACTCAGAGAATATTGGTCCAGTGAATCCTGCTCACTGAACCCAGCCCTCCTTCATTCATCAGACATTTACTGAGCACATGCTGTAAGCAGGAGCTGGGAACACAGCAGTGAACAAAGCAGACACCATCCCCATTTCAGGAGCCGAGGTTTCAGGAAGGGGATACAAATAAATAAATAAAAGCATACATATAGAAGGAAGAAAAGTCATACTGAGGATGAGAAGTGCTCTACAGATAGAATGAGGGGACAGAGGGACTTTGTGGGCATGTAAGCTTGGGTGGCCAGGGCAGGCCTTTCTGAGAAGGTGGCATGTAAGCCAGAATGTGAATGCTGAGGAAGAACCAGGAAAAGAACCAGAACTGTATGCACGGACACCTGCAGGGATGGACCGGGGGTGCCTGGGCAGCAGGGAGGTCACTAGAGTATGGTGAGTGAGGGGCAGGGTCGGGGTGGGGTTTGAGAAGGAGTCACAGAGGCAGGAAGGGGCCAGTCACACAGGGTCTCGTGAACCATTGCCCTCCAGTCCCAGGAGGCTGAGAGTCTGCCCTGACTCACTGCTGGGGGCAGATGGTCCCAGGACCACCCTTCCGACTGTGGCGGTCCACTCCTGGAGAGGCAGAGAGGAAGGCTGTGGTCATCTAGAGCTGTGGCTGAGAAGGACCAGCTAGTGCCTCCCCAGGCCTGTGGGGAAATGACTGGATTCAACCTCACCCTCTGGAAACAGCCCCTCTACCCTCGGGACAGATATCCCATGCCTGGCCTGGCCCAGGGGCTCTAACGCCCATTTATTCTCAGTCACCAGTCCCCAAGGCCACTGGGTACAGTGGGTACTGGATATCAGAGGGCACAGGACAGTCACAGACCTTGCCCTTGGGGAAAGCAGAGAGCAAGCAAGGCCCTGAAATGCCAAATGAGGTTCGGGCTGCTGACCACTGAGAGGGAAAGGCCTGGGCATCCTGGTCCAGACTGTCCTTCCTCTCAGCTGCCCAAGCCCTCGATGCCAGCCCTTGGGTCCTGACCCTCTTTTTCGCCTCTCTCCATAGAAAACGTCATTCGTGAGAATCAGTGGGGAGGTGTGGACATCCGCCGCGGGGGTGTCCCCGTCCTCAGGAGCAACCTCATCTGCTTTGGCTATTCAGATGGCGTGGTCGTGGGAGAGGAAGGCAAAGGGCTGATAGAAGGAAACACCATCTACGGTGAGGAGCACGTCCCGGGGGGAGGGGTCTGGGGTGCAGTGCAGCCTGTGAGGCAGGAAGCCCAGGTCCCACCTTTGTGGGTCCTAAGAAAGTCATAGCCTTTCCCTAGACCTCAGAGACCTCATCTGAATAGTGGCCCCGATCTCAGGTCACAGTCAGGCAGCCCTGTCAGAATTCAAGAGCCTCTTGTAAACACCGTGTGATCAGACTGACTCCGTGGGGTCGGCGTAGCAGAGGCTGTATCCCCGTTTAAAACAGCGAAAGGCAGGACTTAGGTGTTGGGCAAGGGCAGGGCCCCCTAAGCTCTGACACATGGGCATCTCACTGCTCTTATCCTTTCCTTTGACCCAAGAACTGAAAATGATACAGGAGAAATAGGATCAGAGAAAGAAAACTGTGTCTCACTCACTCTGTGACTTGGGTCAAGCCTTAACCTTTCTGGAGTGTATTTGATGATGATGATGATGATGATGATGATGATGATGATGATGATGATAGCTAACGTATTCAGGCCCAGCTCTTCCAGGCCCTTTATATGCATTACTGCATTTAATCCTCATGACTGCCTTTTGAGGTAGATACAGACATTAACCCTATTTTAAAGATGAGGAAACTGAGGCACAGAGAGGTTCCATTAACTCCTCAAGGTCACACAGCTAGGAAGGGGTAGGACTGGGATTCCAATAGAGGCTGCCTGTATCTTGGTGGAGGGCTGGGCTGGATGCCCGCGGAGGCCCCTTTGGTGCTGTCACTACGGGCTTGCGTGCTTCTGATCTGGACGTGTGTCCTTGACCTTTCCCAGAGCTCTTTCGCACCCTATGGAACGATCCTAGTTGAAGGACTATCGGATTATTTTTCCTCTTTTTAAAAAAAAAAATTTAAATATATTTTATTGATTATGCTATTACAATTGTCCCATTTCTCCCCCATCATTCCCTTCCACCCTGCACACCCCCTCCCACCCGCATTCCCCCCCTTTAGTTCATGTCCATGTGTCATAAGTTCTTTAGCCTCTACATTTCCCACACTATTCTTGCCCTCCCCCTGTCTGTTGTCCCTCTTGTATGAAGGAGGAGCCTGCAGCCAGAGCCATAAAGTGACTTGTCCAAGCCCATAGCAAACCAGGGACTTTTTCTCTCGGGCCAGTGCCTTTTGCCTCCCCTCTTGGGAAGACACTGGGGCTGCCTCACTGTTTGCTCCGTGTCAGTGACCAGCTCCTTTCACTGTCCCAGCTAATAAGGGCTGCGGTGTGTGGATGATGTCGTCCAGCCTGCCCCACGTCACCAGCAACCACGTCAGCTACAATGGCCTGTACGGGGTGGCGGTGTTCAGCCAGAAGGATGGCTCTGGGGAGTTGCCTGGAGGCCATGGGGCCCAGGAGAACTTCAGCGAGGATGGGGACGCCATCCTCTGGGAGACCGAGCTGGAGAAGGATGACGACCCGCTGCGCAAGCCCGTCTCCATAGCTCTCGTTGAGTCCAACAGCATCAACCACAACGGAGGTGAGTGTCCCCTCGCCCTCGGCCCCTGCTCCAGGGCCCTCCATGCTCGCGCCGCCGAAACAGCCCTTCACGGTCTGGCCCCCCCAGCCCTCCAGCTTCGTTGGCCTCTTACCCGATACCCAGGCCCCTGGACTTCATGTTCTCTGAACTTGAATCCATTCTTTCTTGTCCCCCAGCCCCCAACTTGCTCAAGCTGTTTCTCTTGCTTGACATTCCCCCTTGGTCCCATCCACGCAGCCCAAACAACTTGACCCTCAGAGCCCACTGTGAATGCGCCCGCATCCTTTCCACCCCCCACCCCCAGTGGCACCTGTTAGGGGGCCTGGGACTGTGTTTGTTTCTGTGGCTGTCCCATCAACTGATAAGCTCTGAACTTGCGGCGAAGACCTGAGTCCCACTCATGTCGGTGCCCACTGCCCCGGCAGTGCCAAATCCGCACCTGGCAGACGCATTTCTAACCAATTCTGAGACACATTTTTCACGGTTTAACATCTTTGATGAGATGCCTCTCGCAATTGATGGCATAGCGCAGTTTAACTGGCAGTGGTTTTTCTTAAATGTACAGAAAATAAGAGAGTGTTTTAAATCTACATTATCTTAACCTTGACCCAAAAAGGATAGTGGTATTTGATGTTCATTGAATTGGAGGGAGAAAAACATCTTACTGTGGAGTTCATCTAGCTCCGGTCCTGCCACACTGGGCCGATGATCGGAATCACTGCCGGGGAAGGACGGCTCGTTAAGAAGAGGTTACCTGGCCTGCTAAGCTCATTCCTCTGGCAGTGCCAGAGGGCGGGCAGAGCTGCGTCGGTTCACAAACACTTCATTTATATTAAGTAACAGGCAGGTACCACCGAGAGATGTGAACTCGCAGGCTCACAGCTCATTCTGCTCCCACGTGACCCCCTCATCGTCCTCCCCACACTCTCCTCCCCGCACCGCTGCCCCGGTGCCTCTTGCCCTAGTGGTGGGTGGATGTCACCACGGGGGAGTCCTCCTCCTCCTCCTCACCCCGGGCCCACCTGCTGTGCCATCTCTCCCGAGCCTCCCGTCTTTGTGCTTCTCCCATAAACACACAGCGTCTCTAAGCATACACAACCCCAAATAACCCTTCCTTCCCAAAATGTGTCACACGTTTTAGACATGTATTACTTAGCTTAGTCAATTTTTCTACTAAAAAATTACAGAATCTTTTAACAAAATTTCTCCAAACAGTAGGGAGGCAGATTCCAAGTCAGTATGGGAAGGAAAATAAAACAAAACAACTTTCCAGCTGGTAGGTCTGTCTGGCGTTGGAAAGGGCAGCAGGTGACCAGTGCCCGTCACAGGAAGCACACGTGGCGGGAGGGTGGTGATGTTGTAGGAGACACTCAGCTCAGGGGAGAGCCTGGGCCCGGGGACCGCTGAGCCTTGGGCCGCTTGCATCGCGTTCCCCTAACTGTGTTTAACAAGGACTTTGTTCGGAAGGAACAGGATTGTCCTGATGTTCCCAGGTTCGCTTCGTCTGTGCCTGTCACTGGCCTGGAAGCTGCAGCTCCCAAGGGCTGGCTCTGTGTGTTGCTGCCTCTTCTTCCCCAGCTCTCTCCTGGGGGCACAGTTCCAGGGAGTCTTTTCCTGCCTGGTATTGTCAGGGCTGACCCTGGGACTGCCCTGTGCTTTCTCTGCTCCCCGCCCCCACCCCCACCTACAGCCTCTGGACTCTACGTGCAGAGCAGTGAGGCGCTGCATGTCATCACCAACGTGATCCATGCTAACGGGGACAGAGGCATCACTGTGGCCCAGAGCAGCCAGCTCACCCGTGTGGCTAACAACAGCATCTCCTGCAACCGCCAGAGTGGGGTCAAGGTTGAGGCCCAGTGCAAGGTGGAGCTTCGGGGCAATGGTATCTATGACAACAGAGGCCACGGCATCATCACCAAGGGTGACAGCACCATCGTCATAGAAAATGACATCATTGGCAACCGGGGCAGCGGGCTGCAGCTGCTGCCCAGGTCCGACACCAAGGTGCGTGTGTGTGCATGTGTGTGCCGTGTGGTGGGTACCCAGGCAGGGTGCAGCCCTGGGAGACTCACATGCTCTCTCTGCTAAGAAGCAGCCACCATTGGGAGGAACATCACTCTTCCTGACAAAAATCAGCCTGGAAGGCAAAGATGGGACTTCAAACAGAAGGGGACATACGGACTGGGCCCTGAGGGGTGAAAAAAGTTATCAGCGGGGAAACCAGGGTGGGGCTGCATCTAGGCTATCTTTGCGGTCTCCAGGCCAAGGTCAGGACTATTCTAGCTCCCTTCTGCTAACAGAGTAATCTTACACTGGACCTGGTATGCAGTAGGTGCTTAATGAAGACAGAAGTCTTGCCTCAGGGCCTTTGCACACACTAGTCCCTGTATACCCAGGACACCCTTCTTCCTCTTTTTTTATCTCAGTCCTACAGCTTGGCTGTCACTTTCTTCAGGAAGCCCTTTCTGCACCCCCAGGCTGTTGAGGCACCCCTTTCCTGTATTCTCAGGTGCTTCTGCCCACCCCTACCTCACAGAACTGCTCTGCACCTTATAAACTTCTACAGTTTACCCATCACCTCCTCCAGGAAGCCTTCCCTGGTTCCTCACACCCCCCAACCGATCTTGATATCACTTCCCTGAGCTCCCATGGCTCACTGCTCACTGACCTAGCATGCTGTGACCCCTCGGTTTTATAACCTGTGATTCACTTACCCAGCTCCCACCAGTCTGGGAGTCCCTGAAGTATGCTCACTGTGCTTTGTAAATGTTCCTTTACCTCTTTTGTCATCCTAATGGGACAGTGAGCTCTGAGCTCCCTTTTTCTGCAAAATGCTGTGCTGGGCACTAGGCTTTCAATGTTGAACCAAATAGACCCAGTCTCCACCCCTGTGAAATTGTGATCCCACAGCCTCTTTTCAGCTCTGTGGCTTCATGATTAATGACTTAGACAAGGAGTAAAGAATTCCTTGGCTTTGCATCTGAGCACTGTGGGAGAAGAGGAAAGGCAGAGGGCATGCTGTTCCTCAGTTGGATTGCAGTGGTCCTGGCCTGCGGCATCACCTCCCTCTCTGCCAGGCCTTTGCACATTCTTTCTCCTTCCTGGTCCATCCGTCCCTTGCTCTGCACCTTATAAACTTCTACAGCGTACCCATCACCTCCTCCAGGAAGCCTTCCCTGGTTCCCCACACCACCCAATTGGTCTTGATATCCCTTCCCTAAGCTCCCATGGCTCACTGCTCACTGACCTAGCATGCTCTGACCCCTCAGTTTTATAACCCATGATTCACTTACCCGGCTCCCACCAGTCTGGGAGTCCTCAAAGTATCATAAACCCTGCTGCCTCTTCCAGGTAATAAAAAACCGGATCCATTCATTTCGGGCCTACGGCATCGCAGTGCGGGGCCGCACCAAGGCTCTGGTACAGGAGAACATCATCTTCCAGGGCAAGACCAACAAGACCATCTTTCAGCAGGTCTCAAACAACCGAGAATGCGTCATGCAGAACAACAAGTTCTTGGTCTTCAAGAAAAAGTAAGTGCCTCAGCCAATTTTCTAGAACCACAGTGAGGTCTCTAAGGGAGCCAGGCCCCGTGGCTACAGCTGCCCTTGCTCCCCACAGTCCTGCCAGCTTTTGGCTCAGGTCAGTAAAGGTCTATGCATGGGCTTTGTGTCAGGGCTGGGCTGCGAACCTGCGCCTGACATGCTGGGAGGAAACAAGCTTTAAGAGCAAGAGGTATGTGGTTTCAAATCTCAGCTCTGCCAGTTACTGGCTGTGTGACCTATGGCAAATTACTCAACATTTCTGAACCTTAGTACAATCCAGTTAATAATTGCTGCTTTGTAGCACCAGTTTAAGGTAAAGTAAGATCAGGTGACCTAGCAGAATATCTGAAGTATTACAAAAAATGTTCATCACCGCTGCCACCATTGTCACTCTTTTTAGAACCTCTGCCTCAGTGTACCACAATTGCTTCACACTCATCTGCCCTAAACCTCTCTGTCCTTCCTCATTCCCTGTCTCAGTGACATCACCATCCACTCTGTTCTGGCAGCAAAGCCTTTGCCGCCTCCTCTTCCCTAACAACAAACATCAGTCAGTTACCAGATCCTCTCGATTCTAAAATGTCCTTGTCCCTGGCACCTCCTCCTCCCAACTACCACCACCCTTGTTCAGGTCTCAGCATCTCTCACCCTCACCCGCAACCCCTGTTACCAGTACAGCTGTTAACAGACGGACTCTGTTGATTGGTTGGTGCTTTGCTCTACTGGTTATAAAAATAATTATTACTGTTATTACTGCTGGTATCGCTTCTGCACTGTTAATAGCCCTGTCCTGTCATAGCAGCCTCCTGCCTGGTCTCCCTGCCCTTAGGCTTCCCCACTCCAGCCTACCCTCCTGCAGGCTGTCCGCCTCCAGGCTGTCCTGTGCATCCTGCCAGAGGGATCTTGCTCAGTCAGCTGTGGACATGTCATGTCTACGGTCAGAGCCTTTGCTGGATCTCCTGTTCCTGTAGTAATGATCTCTATTTTCATTATACACACTCTCAGTAAAACTATTTTTTGAGAAAACCTCCTCATATATGTATGTTTATATATTCATAACTTGTATAAAATAAAAAATAGAAGTTCTAATATTTTCTGGAGTATCCGAGCAGATCATACCATGGACTCCCTGGGATCCGCTTCCTTCTTTCCTTTTACAGACCCCAGCCCAGGCTGCTCAGCCTGGCGCTGTCTGCTGTGCACCAGCAGGTCCCGATTTTCCTTCCCAGCCCCCTTTTCATCACTCCTTTTCGGGAGCTCTCTCTGCTGCCAGACTCCAGGGCATGCAGTTCTTTGAACATAACTCCCAGGCTTTTTACTCATGCCCCGTGATTGCCAGCCTCCGAGGCTATCCAGACCTTTACAGTCCCACTCACCGTAGTGTTGCCTGCATGAAAATGTGTAGGAGACTTTATTGCTGATCTCACAGTTTAGGGTTTATTGTGCATAACAGGTGGTTCCTTGTAACTTAAACGACAGAAGCCCTGAGCAGAGTTTCACTACTGTTTGATTTTCCCCAGCCCTTCCTAATCGCCACTAGATCTTCATGGACTAGAAACCCACCAACTTCTGTCCCCTATAGATTTGCATTTTCCAGAGTGTCATATAAAAAAAATCATACAGTATGTAGTCTTCTGAGTCTGGCTTCTTTCACTCAGCGGAATGCCCCTGAGGTCTGCCTGTGGCGTTGCATCTGTTGTTCCTTCCTTTTGTCGCCCCGTGGTGTTCCGTTGTATGGGCGTGCCACACACCACGCATCCATTCCTCAGCTGTAGTTTCTTGTTCGGGGTAATCATGCCTAAAGCTTTTGTACATTTTCATGGTCATACAGCTGGGGTGAAGAGAAGGGAAAATGAAAGAGGGGGAAAAAAAAGCCACCACGGAGCTTATCCAGAGCCTTCTAAGGAGGGGGACTGAGGCTCCTGTAGCAGAGTCCAAGGTAACACAGAATTGAAGGCGTGGCTGGGACCGCAGTGCAGGACTTTTGCCTCTTAGTTTCAGGTATCCCTCCTCCTCGGGTCATCACTGACTTGGGAGACAAAACCTACACCCAGATTTATTTTTTTAAAGATTTTTATTGATTTATTTTTAGATAAAGGGGAAGGGAGGGAAAAAGAGAGGGAGAGAAATGTCAGTGTGTGAAAGAAACATCCATCGGCTGCCCCTTGCACGTCCCCAACCTGGGACTTGGCCTGCAAGCCAGGCATGTGCCTGACCAGGAATCAAATCTGCAGCCCTTCACTTTGTGGGAAGACGGGAAACCCACTGAGCCACACCAGTCAGGGCTCCACCCAGATTTAAACACCTGCATCCAATGAGCTTGAACCAAAGATCAAATTGTACAGGGCGTTCAGTGAGTGCTGTACACTCTTAGAGTCCACTGATTGTCATTTTGCGTCTCCAGGTCTGATACATGGCGGCTGGTGAACCCACCAGCACGCCCTCACCTTGAAAACTCCCTCCGGAGCTCCTCTGCAGCCCACAGTGGGCAGAAGGTGACAGCCATGGCGACCAGGATCACAGCTCGTGTGGAAGGTGGGTACCACAGCAACCGCAGCATCTTCTGCACCATCCTCTAAGGATGGAAAGCCACAGGGCAGGGTGCCTGGAGTGCTGTCCAGAGACTGGGAGCAGCAACCACATGCCCACTCTCACGCTCAGGCCCTGACGGCGCTCAGCCGAGCTGAGAGGGGAGGCCTTCGGGGTGGCAGAAGCAGTGCCTGAGAAGCTCCACGTCCTTCTCACCACACCTCTAAGAAACAGGCCCCTGGGCCTCCTGGGGACTAAGAACAAGGTACCTCCAAAACCCTTCAACTGCACAACCCTCGGTAGGAAGGCACTTGGAAGTGTTTTTCAGGGAGAAAAAGGAACAGAAATTGGTGGGTTTCCAGTCACTCAAGCTCTTGTAGAGATTATGAAAAATTGAGGAAAATCAGTACTGAAGCTTCGGTCAGAGTTTTCTGTTTGAGTTACAGGGAATTACATTTCACCAAATCCAGGCTCTTCTCAGGGAAGGGATTTACTTCTGAGAGGGAAGTAATTCTAATGAGGTGGAAAGAGCTGCCCCAGAATTTACTGCTTTCCTAGACCACCCTCTTGGGACACCACCACCCCCTCCCAGCTGCCTGCAGAGGCTGGAGGAGTTGAGTTTGGTTTCCTTAAGGATGTAGTTGTCCCAGATATGGATCTGTGTGGAAGGAAGGGGCGTGGGACAGGGAGCCCCTCTTCAAAGGCTGACCTAGAGATAACAAGGGACATGTTGAAAACTGGAAGGGCATGTTGAGAAGGCTTCTTTGCATGGCTCAGGAGCCAGGCTGGGCAGCGCAGGGACGCACACAACTCCATTCTACCTTCAAGGAGCTCCCGAACTCAGGAAGATGTTCGCTCAGTGCCTGTTGCACAAGGAGGGTTCACGTCCCACAAGCACACCCACACCAGCTGCCCCTCCCAGGCAGCAGACTGGTGGAGATGCAGGTGCCAGGGCCCCTTGTCTGTGTCTGTGCTCTCTCATGGGCAACCACCTGCCTTTACTGACCCTCATGGTGTCCACTCTGTGCCTTGGCTCATGCTCTCCAGTCTTCCTGGCATGCCCTTCTCTGCACCTGCCCATGTCCAGGTTCTGCCCATTCGAGTGCAGCTCAGACACTGCCACCTCCACGGGGTCCTCCCTCCCTGCAGATGACAATGCTCTTCCCACTCTGAGCTGCCCCTGCCCTCTTTGCCCCCTCAGGTACTGAGCACTTTCTGCCTTGGAACCACCCAGGTCTGTCCCTGTCTCACTCACCTGTGTGGGGCTCCATCTCACTGGCAGTGCCCCCAGTTCCCAAAGGGCTTTACTGAACCATAGACTGAGTGTGTGTCCAAGGTTCCTGGCTGGCTCACACCCTGCCCTGGCTACTCGAGGAGGGGCTTGGATGCAGGACCACTCTGCATGAACAGTCCCCCTCCTACTCAGCCTTTAATGCAGGGCCTTCACCAGCCTGTTGGGGTCACTGTCCTGCACCTCGCGGATGGCTTCCCAGACTGGTTCTGCTGGGCCCTGGGTGCTGCTCTCCCAGGCTGGGTGGGAGGGGGCTGGAGAGAGTCAGGAGCACTGGCTTCTTCAGGACTTGGGGCACAAGAACGCTGGCCTGTCCTGTCCCCACACTGTCCTTTGCACTTCTCTGGTGGCCCCAACATGAGTCGCTGTACAAAAATGCTGCCTTTATTATAAGAAATGACTTTTTTGTGAACCAAGTGCTTATGAAAATCTCAGCCACTAAAATAAAGTTCTATATTTTAAGAGGCCCTTTGGGGAGACTTTCCTTGGTTGGATGTGTGCTGGAGTTCCTGGGTAGCTGGTTGCAGGCCCTGCACCCCTCGCCTTCCAGAGGCCCCACTGCTTCCTCTGGAGAAGGAATCCTGGGACCATCTTGTTGGTTCAGCTTGTTCCCGCCCCAGTTCCAGGTTCCAAGGTCTGTCTCCTGGTGTGTCCGTCAGGGATGGACTTGCAGTCCTGCCTGCCCCATGGGCTTTGTGAAGAGCAGTGACAGACCCTCGTGTGGACAGCTGACAGTCTGCAAAGCGTTCTCAGATCCAAGAACACATTTTCCCCAACTTCTGTCAGTCAGCGTCTTAGTTTCTGCCATATCCACATTTCACCAGAGAAAGATAGTACTTAATATCTTTCTTTAAATCCTTTTTCAAAAGACTTTTTCAGTTTTAAATTTACAGAAAAAGCAAGCAGATAGGTAGAACAGAGTTCCCACATTCCCCTCCCCCAGGTTTCCTTAACATCCTGCGTTAGTGTGGTACATTTAATGAACCAAACTGATGCATTATTAAAAGTCCGTGGTTTATTCAGATTTCCTTAGCTGTTACCTAATGTCCTTTTTCCATCCCAGGATCCTATCAAGGAGACTTAACTTTGCTGAACTAAAAAGAAATGTTTATATCCCTACTATAAATGAAAAGCTAGTGTTTTTTCATGCGCACGAAAACAAACCTTTAAAATATTCATGACAGCTCTCCCAGCGCAGTCCGAGCTGCTCACAGCACAGCTGTCACCTCTGCTCGGAACCCACTTCTGTCTGAGTGCAGCTGAGACCCCGTCTGATCATCAGGATGGTATTTTGCTTCTTGGTCTCAGCCCATCATTCCCATCATCTGTCTGGGTTCTTGGATACAAAGTTGATTCCAGGGCCAGAGCAGGGAAGGTACAAGATGGCTGGAATACTTTGTGCCAGGAAAAAAGGCAGCACCCTCAAAATGATGGGGGTACAGGAGCTGCTTGAATGAACTCAGACTGTCCAAATGTGGTTCCATCTGAGCATCAAAATAAATGACAGTAACAATGTTCATGGAATAAGAATCTAATGAGCCCATAAGAACCTATGAAACTAAATGAACAAATACATTTAACAGGAGAGAAAAGGCATCCCCTTACAACAGAATGCCAATAAGTGTATTTTAAAAATGGAGTTAAAAAAAAAAAAGTCTGTAACCACCTTGGTAATTGATCCAACAGCATCCTCCATCGAGACTAATACTCATGGGGGGAAGTTTCATGAGAATAGGATGTTTAGAGTCTCCAAGTAACCCCTCCACAAATTAACTTCATTATGAAAAGAAAAATAGCAGCTTCACAGCAGGAAGAACACAGCCTTAAGCAAGTAAATAAAAGTTAATGTCCACGACAGGACAAAGCACCGTCACATGCCTTTGCTGTGATGCACCCACACGTGGTTTCTGCCAAAAGACGGAGATCCTGAATCTAATCATAACGAAACGCCAGACAAACCCAAACTGAGGGACATGCAGAAAGATAACCAGCTTTACTCTTCCAAACATCAAGGTAAAGAAAGTCAAAGGTGGAGCAATGGTTTCAGATTAAATGAGACCAAAGAGGTGTGATTGGCAAAATTCCAGTATCAGCTGTGGGGCAGATGACAGGATTGTCTTCCTGCTTTTGATAAATGTACTGTGGTTATGGAAGAGAAAATCCTTATTCTTAAGACATACTCACTGAAGGACTTGTAAATAAAAGGACAGGATGCTTTGACAAGTAGAGAAGACACTGAAGAACCTTATCTAACTAGCAGTTTCCAGGCTGGGGGCCTGGACCTCATCACTGTTAGCAAGGTACGTAGGTGAGGGCCACAGGCAAAGATCTCCCTCCAGGGAACAGACACCTGTGAGTTAAGATTACTCCACAAACTGCAAATCTGATTAAGGGCACCAATTTCTAGCCCGAGATCTTCCTTTCCTCAAAGGACAGCAGGAGGCCTTAAGGCAAAAGAACCCGGTGAGATCAAGGTATTTACTGGGAATGTATTGGTGAACAAATGTTTTTTAGAGCTATAAAAAATACAGTTCCATTATTCTGCAAACATTTACCTCCTAATAGCACTGCCAAGGAAGGAAGGTGCAGGTCACGCACATACTCATCCAACATCCACCTCCTGCTTACACATCAGGCGCTGCGCAAGCTGCTTTCACAAGTCTGGTTCAAGTGGAACAAGGACCCTTGTGAACCTTCTGACCCACAAACCCCTTGATGTAGAGAAACGTGCTTTTCGGTCAGCCTCTGGGAGTGCACCACTTGCATTTAGTGGGGTACACCGGTTGTCACCCAGGACAAGCACCGGCCAGCCCAGACTCTCCCCTATCAATACCCCTGCTCCCCCTCCAGGCCAGCATTTGTTCAGAGGCCTGCTCCCCTGCAGGGACCGAATCATTCCCGGAAATTAAAAGTCAAACCCAACAGAACCTAAAAAGCATTCATGAAATCGAATTCTACCCTATAAGCACATTCGTTCTTTTCCCAGAGGCAGATCAGGGTATTATTTTTTTCTGATGCAGAGTCACATACTTGATTTTCACAACAGCTTAGATAAAAAGAATGAGGCGTTTAGATTTCCTGCTCACACCTCTGCTGGAAGGAGACAAAGGAGGCTACAAACACCCATTACCCAGGATCAGAGACGAATGAGACACACCAGAGAACAGCATGGACAATAAACACTACAGGCATGGCCTCGCTCCAGAAGTGGCTCTGATAACAGCACCCCAGAGCTCGAAGAAGTAAATACAAATGCCACCCAAGTGAGTCATCTAAGATGCATTTCTACCACGTCTTTCCTGATGGATGGCCCAGCTGCTGCACAACGCTGTCCTCCATTTTCAGAGATGAATTCCCTCTCCCTTCGCTGCTCCTCACTCCTCAGCAAGGTGCACCAAAACCTCAGCTGCTCCCAGAGTGGCCCCAAAGATCTGAGTGTTAGCCATGTACCTATGTCTCTCCATGTCCCATCCCCATTCCTCAAGGCACCCCTCCGACTTCTCCATCTCCCCGTGGCTAGTAAGGTTTGTTGGCAGTCAGCACCCAGTCCATCTCCTGCAGGTATGCCTTCCTCCAACTACATGCTGTAGAGCAGAAACCTATTTCCACGACTTCCTTGCTGCTAGGGTTCTAGGTGAAAATTCAGTTCCTACATATGCACTCACAGAGGAAAGAAGCAAGACGGAAGCCAGCATCTTGATCTTTTGGTGGTTTATGCTGACAAGCAAGGGGGTGCAAACGTGGGTATTAAAAGCGTGGGTGGCTGACAATTTACAACAGCCAAGTGTTGGAAGCAACCTAGGTGCCCATCAGTAAATGAATGGAATTAGAAACTATGGTACATTTACACAATGGAATTCTATGCAGCAGAAAGAAAGAAAGGACCTCCTACCCTTCGAGACAGCATGGATGGAACTGGAGAGCATTGTGCTAAGGGAAATAAGCCAGGAGGTGAATGACAAATACCATATGATCTCACCTTTAACAGGAACCTAACCAACGAAACAAACAAGCATAATATAACCAAAGACACTGAAATCCGAGAACAGGCTGACAGTCACCAGAGGGGAGAGGGATGGGAATTTCAGGGGAAAAGGGGAAGGGTTTAGAGCAACAAGTATAAAAGCCACATGGACAAAAACAAAGGGGGGGTTGGAAATGGGAGGGAGGTGGGGAGGGCTAGGGGCGGTGGGCTGGGATGGGAGTAAAAGACAGAAAACTGTACAAGAACAATTAAAATTAAAAAAGCATATAAACACCCACTTTGGGGGGGGTGAAGCGTGGGTGGCTGAACTCAGTGTCGTCACCTGCTCTATGAATTCAAGCAGCTGTGGGGCAGAAGTGGCCTCTTGACACCTGGATGGCAACCCCAGCAGTGTTCTTGGACTGAGCACTTCAGGGACAACCACCCAGTTCCCTCCCCATGGCCCGTTAACAACTTTCCATTTTATCCATGAATTCAACTCCTTTCTTCTTAGGATATCTAGTACAACTTGTTTTCTGTGATGAATTCTGATTCACCCCCTCAGAACTGTGGCTTCGGAACTGACCCCCACCCCTACACGGCCTGAGCCAGAGCAACTGGGCTAATTGCTTCCCCCCGTTAGGGCAAGGCCCCCACCCTGTTACAGCAGCCCCCACTCAATCTGCCTGTTTTGGCAACTCCACTACCCTGGTGACCTGAGGCCTCCTCTTCCAGCCCCGCTGGGCTGTCTCACCATGTACTCCGCTGGTGCTCCAAGACCTAAGCAGGGTACTTAACATTTCTCTTTATTTACCCGTATCTGTTAGATGTGGCCCAGGGTTCAGCCTGTGAGATCTTTCGGCTCCGGCTTCCCAGGCCCCACCTCCCCCATCACCACACGTGAACCAACACGAGAACCGGCTGCCATTTATAATCACAACACTGAAGGAGGGAGATGAAGTCCAATGTGGCAGTCCCTTGGTGTTTTTGCTTAAGCACCACTGAGATGCCGGCTTGTGGCTTCATACCCATGTCAAAGCAGGGCTTCTTTTTCCTCTCTTTTTAAAAATGAAAAGTGGAAATGAACAGAAGTAGTGGCTATGATGTGGCCAAGCTGCTGTCTGGAAAGCACACCTCTACGTCATTCTCCTCCGCTTTGACTGACGGTCCAGCTGGGCTGGAGGCAGCGGGACGCACAGGGTGCCCAGTCTGTGCTCCTCCTCCCCACCGGCTGCCAGAGACACCTTTCTTTTAGAGATCTTCAGCCTCATGGCTTTTGCTATCTCCATCATCCTGAGGAACAAACACACAAAACAAATGCAGAGTCTCTTCAGCGTCACTTCTCAGGGTGGGTTGGCAGGAAGGAGCGGCATACTTCATGCTCCAGGCCATGAAGACAGAGTCCCCAAAGTGGCCACCAGGAGAGGGGCAGACAAGATCCCCCATGGAGCCATCGGACAATTTCATTTTAATGTGCTGCCACTGGAAAATAGCCTTACAGGTGATTACAAACCAGGTTGTCTATCTGGATCCTATTAATAAACTTTGTTTACTCCCTATAACCAAGATTGAACACTTGCTAGAAGTTTGCTAGAACAGGCTCCAAGTATCTTCTCTCTGACTCATAGTGTCCCTGCCTGACAGAGCTCCATGTGGGGACCACCCTCGGAATAACCCCCATGTGGGCGAGTCCAGACACTGGCTCTCTTGAGCATCAGAGTCCTTGGGTGTCAGATGTCCCTAAATCACCGACAAAGGCCAAAGGAACCAACGTTTGGGATGCGGGGAAGTTCTGCCCCCTACTCGGTCTGAATCCCTTCTAGCAAGGCTAGAAAGGGCCTGAAGGGCCACCTCTGCCAACTCTCCCAGTCCGGTCAGAGAAGCCCCCATGGTCACATTCCTGCCCAACAGCAGCCCCACCATCTGACAGCCCCTTCCCTCGGACTCTGGGAAAGGTCTTTTTGCTAAGCTGAAACTGGGTTTTCAGGACCTCTACCCCTGGGTTCCACCCCTGAGGACAACAGAGAATCTCTCTCGCCAGAGGGAGGTACATGGAGGCTGGGGCCTGCCGGCTCACACTGGGACAGGGTGCCACGGGAAGGCTCGGGTCTGAAGCCCAACTATTCCTCTTCTTGGTTGTGCGACCTTGGGAAAGTGAGTGATTTCTCTGAACTGTAGATTCTTTAATTGTTTTTCAGGGAAATCACTGAGATATTGGGTTGGCCAAAAAGTTCATTTGGTTTTCTTCCCAGTAGCACTTGGAGCCCAGTAGCCAGAAGCACTGGCTCTAGTACTGCTTAGCCGTCTTCAACCGCATTTGAATCAGTTTTGCTAGACTGTATCATATCAGTGTACATTAAAAAAAAAAACATCAAAATTGGTGAATTTTTGTGCAGCCATTTTAATTCTGAAGATGAAAGAAAATATGCAACATTTTCAGCATATGCTCTATCATTTCAAGAAAGGTAGAAACACAACTGAAACAAAAAAAGATTTGTACAGTGTGTAGAGCAGGTGCTGGGACTGATTGAACATGTCAAAATTGGTTTGCGAAGTTTAGCGCTGGAGATTTCTCACTGGACAATGATCCAGTCAGGCTGACCAGCTGAAGTTGACTGTGATCAAATGAAGACACTAACAGAAAACAATCAACATTATACCATATGGGAAATAGCTGACATACTCCAAATATCCAAATGAATAGTTATTGGTGAAAATGAAAACTGTGTCTTTTACTTTACGGAAAAACCAGATGGACTTTATGGCCAACCCAATCGTACGACATGTTAAATCTGTGCCTGGCGAGGGAACCGGCAGCCTGTGATGTCCAGCTGCTCATCCATCCAGTCACTCACTGATGGTTGTCCTCTGGCCCCAGTCTTTCCCCTATGAAACGTCCCCAGTTCTGCTGATGGAGCCTCATGCTTTCCAGCAGTACTAGAAATAAAGCAAGGAGGCTTTTTATTCTGTTGTGCTCACCTTTTCTCACTGAGCTTCAAGTCCCTCTGTAACATCGTCAGGTCGATCTGGAAGTTATTTATGTGCAAGGCGAGTACAATCACATACGCGATGATCTTCGCCTTCATAGAGCCAGAAATTAAGTTGCGTAAACTGCAAAATCAGTGGCAATAAAGAAGATGCTAAATTCTAAATGATTTCTCCAAAAGCAAAATAAAAACATCCAAGCCTGTTCCCGTAGGGAACATCTCTTCCCATCTTGGGGAGGGGAAAAGGAATTCAAGCAACTTCTTGTCCTTCAGGGCACCAGCACCATCACACAGAAGTGAGCCAATCCCCAGGGGACGGCGAAGGCCGCACCTACTACCCCAGGCCCAGTGAGGGCTCGCACTGGTGAGGACCCTCCAGTCCGTCCCTGCCTGCTCAACAGAGCTGCCGGGATAGCGTTCACCCCAGACTCAGTTGCTCCTGATTCTTCCAAACACACTCGGAGCAGGAAACATATTCCAAGCAAATGGCAAGAAGTAAACCCAGGTGTTGCCCTCAAAATCACCACACATGCCTGCCCTTTCCTACATCCTGCCTTTTCACAGAACACCAATTCTGTGGGGGCACGTCAGGAAGGGTTCCCCGAAAGGAGTCAGTCAAGTGAGGTGTCTTCATTGCTGGACATCCCGAGGAGAAGAGAGCACGGACTGTGTCACATTTCCTGAACTTGACCCCGGGACCACTCCCAAGGGAAGTGCACCCTCCAGCACAGCAGCTCTGTGGGCACAGCATTCAATCCACGCTCCTGCTCCCCACTGTCCCCACCTGCTTTCTCCTTCACAGGCAGAAGCCAGAGAAACCACGCCCCTGACCTGCCATTGTTGTAGGTCAAGCAGGTGAAGTGCTTCAGCAGTTTGGTGTTGATGATGTGCGGGACTCCAGGCCCCAGGGCACCTGCAACACAAAGTTGGGTTTGGTCACCTCTGTGAAAGCTGCGCGTTATCACCCATGAGCTGGGAGAAGAGGCCAGTGTTTGGGCCCATGTTATGAACAAAACCATGTGGTAGGCCCTGGCTGGTGTAGCTCAATGGATTGAGCGTCGGTTGCAATCCAAAAGGTCACCAGTTCGATTCCCAGTCAGGGTACATGCCTGGGTTGTGGACCAGGACTCCAGTGGGGGCCATGTGAGAGGCAACCACACATTGATGTTTCTGTCTCTCTTTCTCCCTCCCTTCCCCTCTCTCTAAAAATAAGTAAATAAAATCTTAAAAAAAAAAAAAAAAAAAAAAAAAAAAAAAAAAAAAAAAAAAAAAAAAAAAAACCATGTGGTAGGAGAAGCAGGAGCCCATGGAACAAGATGGCCTCCTTTAAATGAAAGTATGCTCATTTCAAATGAAAGTTCCTGGAAGACATTTATGATGAAGTGACAAGAAAGAAAAATAGACTCCAATGAGGGCTAAAGACACAGAATTCATAAGATGTTAGAAAAATAAAACGGAATGTGGAGAAAGCCCAGGGAGAGGGAAAGCAGGGACGATCAGGATATGAAAATAAGAATTAAGCAAGTACTGAAAAGCGTACAGACTCTCGGGTGCCCAATCATGGTACAAAACCGTGTACGCCTTGCGGCTGAAACCCCAGGGCTCTCCCGCTGGCTCTCTGACTCTGGATGGCAGCCATGCCCTGGCAGTAGGCAACCCTGGGGTGACCAGCAGGAACTGGCTGTCTCCCCTCCCAGTCAGAAACCAGCTGACACAACACACAACAGTCACGAGCCTTCAATGAGCAAGGCCAACTTTTCTCCCTCCATGACTGACGTTTTTTCTCACAGTCCCTTACAATTTTCATTTGGTTTGGATACCGCACATTGCCCAACGCAGAACGGAAGTGAACGCTAACTCTGAACAATCACACGATCCCGCCTGCCCCTAGCTGCAAATGAGGATTGAGGCTGGTGAATCCTCTCAGCATGTCGGCAGTACTAACGGGAACCTCACCGTTACAGGGTTAAAGATAAAGACCTGACCGCACATACTCATTTTCTTCTCTCATTACAGCTAAGAATTACGGGCAAATAATGGTCTGGAAATAACTAGAATCAAATGTCTATCATAAACTTACTTTTCCGCTTAATCACTTTCTGTGCTCGAAATTTGATGAGCGTGTCCAGAAACCATATGCATCGGGCCTGGTGGTCTCGGCTCTCCTCATTTGATGGCAAAGACTTCAACGCTTCTATGACAAAGCAGCAGTGGCTAAAACAAGGGAGGGAAAGGGAAGAATGCGTCGGGTAAGACCACTCCATCAGGAGCCATTCACCCTGGCACAGTTAGAACAGCAGCACCCCTCACACTTCACGCAAACTTGATGGCTGAGGAAGGGCCACCCGCCAATGCTCCTCCTAACAGGAGGAGCACGGTTTAGTGTAGGGGCAGTGAGGGGCTAGCACAGTAAATATTTCAGGCTTCGTGGGCCACGTGGTCTCTGCTTCAACTGCTCAAATCTGCCTTTGTAGTGCAAAAGCAGCCATCAACAATGCAAAAAATGAATGACCGTGGCCGTGTTCCAACAAAACTCCATCCACAGGCATCAGACCAGACTGAGCATGTGGGCCATGGGTTCTGTCAAACCCGACGCAGTGGTCTGAAGCACAGGCTCTCAAGTCAGGCTGCCTGGGAATGAACTCCCTCCCTGCCAGTTAGTGGCTTGGGCAATTTCTGAACAGGCCTGTATATCATCTTTACCCATAAAGTGAGGCCAATAATAATAATACCCTCCTCCTCTTAGGGATTTTTTTTTTTTTAATTAAAAAAGACAATACAAGTGCTTAGAACAGTGCTTAGCGCCTAAGAGCTCGATCAACGTTAGCTATTGTTTCTAACACACTTTCTACCACTGCCAGGAGCTGGATTCGAGGAGATAAAAAGGCTCTTTGAGATCATCTGCAGCTGCCTCATTTCGTAGACAGAAGAACTGAGCCTCAGATTGGGGAAGATCACACAGTACATTTGCAGAGTTCCAAAACTCCGTTCTCCAGGCTCCCAGCCCAGAGCTCATCCCTGCGCCCTGGGCCACAGTCACATTAAGACAACTAAGAAATCGCAATAACCTTGTTTTTGGGAAATGGATCTTTGGAGGGGAAAAAAAGTATTTTCCAAGGCCTTGAATTTCACTGACCAGTAAAATTTTCAAAGAAAAATCAGGAAACCAACCTATGGTTGACAATTTTTTACTTTTTCAATATAAAATCATTTTTTAAAAAACTAAAAAGCAAAAGAATACCACCATTGAAAAAGAAAGCTGTTTTAGTGGCCAAAAAAGGGGGGTGATCATGGCCAGTGTGGCTCAGTTGCTTGGAGTGTCCTCCCATCCACTAAAAGCCTGGGGGTTCGACTCCCAGTCAGGGCACATACCTAGGTTGCTGCAGGTTCAATCCCCAGTCGGGGAACATACAGAAGACAACAGATCAATGTTTCTCTCTCACATCGATGTTTCTCTCTCCCTCCCCCACTTCCTCTCTCTAAAATCAATAAATATACAAAAAGACAGGACACCCCTGCCCAGGTGGCTCAGTTGGTTAAAGGTTACAGGTTTGATCCCTGGGCAAGGCACGTATATGAGGCAAATAATCAATGTTTTTCTCCCACATCAGTTTCTCTCTTTCTCTCTCTCTAAACTCAATAAACATATCCTTTGGTGAGGACTAAAAATAATATTTTAAAAGAAGGGGAATAATACATGAGTTATTTAAAATATACAATGTTCAATGTTTAAAAAGAAAAGCTCCTCAGCACATCATCACAGATAAGTCAAATATTCAGCTGGCACCTACTTTCAGGCCGGCATGTGGGCCTCACGGTGACAGTCAGCATCAAGCACGACACTTGGGGGCATAGTGCAGCTCTAGTTCCCAGCCCACTACAAGGCCTCGCCACCATCTGCCCAGCCACAGGTTCCATGCACTCGGAGGCCAGCTCTGCCCCTTGAATGCCACCTACAGCTTTGGGACATCAGGTGGAAAAGCCCGGACATTTATGAAAACACTGGCTGGTTCATGTTCAAGTACTGGACAGTGATCCTCAGACACTGACCCCCAAAGGTCTGCTTCGCATCTGATGACCGCTGCATCCCAGCATTACTCCCTCAGACACGCCATCCACCCAGGTGGGTACCTGTTCTCCTCAACCATCTTCAGTATTTCTTCTGACGTGACATTCCTGAAGGCATCCGATGGGCTCCGAAGAGCTTCATACTCCGCAGGGGAGAGAACTAGTTACTGGTTAAGAACACAATCTGACCAAAACATAAATATCTCACTAGCTAGATCAGCGATTTTCAACCAGCATGCCACAGAAATTTTTAGAGCATGCAACACCTACTTAGTCAGAGACACTGACTCCTTTCCATGTCAAATTTGAAAATAACAGCCAACACAACAGTAGCTATCTGGTGTAAATGGTCTGTCTGGAACCATAAATACATAAGTCATATAATAGAGCTGCATCTTGTAGGTCACATGGCATAAGGCTGTGTCTGATTAGGTTTTTTTTTTACTCTTTATTGTATTTTTTTCCATTACCATTTATGATGGGTTAATTCTTAGTACCAGAACTCCTATATACAAGAGTAGGCACCTGATTTTTTTTAGAAGTCATTTTAGAGCAAAAAGGGCAGGTAATTATTTATCAATCAAAATTAGACCTATTTTTTTTCAGATTAGCAAAATATATTGGGTGTGCTGCAGAATTTTAGTAATTAGCTTACGTGTGCCATGAGATGAACAAGACTGAAAACTGCTGAGTCAGATCACATCCCAGCGGCCTCATTTCAGAGATGGGAACGCCGAGGCTGACAGGAAGGTCACAGCACTCAGCGACCTGGCTCTCTAGACTCCCAGCCCAGACCCTGTTCCCTACCTGGGATTTTCTGCAGTCTCTTTATCACAAAGCCACTGCAGGCATTTTCCATCTCATCAGACCCAAGTAGGGACATTTTACACTCCAACCCTTCCTTTTACAAAATCAGTCTGTCCTAGAGTTTGGGCATTGGTCACATCTGGACTCTTCATGGAGAGTGACCCCCACAGGGCTGAGCTGTGGACATGTGGCATTTTGCTGAGGATTGGGTTTGAATCCCAGGGGCTAAGACGCTGGTGCTGGAGCAGGTCCCTCAGCTAGTGAGGGAGCCCAGCTGCCTTCCCAACAGCACTGGGCAATGCAATGGTCAGGACATAGCTTCTGTGAGCGTCCTGGGACCACCGACTCCTGGAGAGCCTGGCTGTACCTCTTGTGTGCACACACCCCAACTTGTGAATAAGGTAGCATTTCTACTGCAAGAAGGATACGGTCTTCGAATTTATACACATCTTCAGGCTTGGCTGCATCAGCGTGGCAGGGAGGGAGATAGAGGGAGTCATCTTGCAAGTTATCGCGCATGGCATCACTGACCAGGGCTTCGCAAGAAAGGAAGAGTCAGTGTGGGCATCACCCCGTTTGGCTTCAGGTTCCCCCATACTCTTTGCAACCTGTGCAATCAACGTAATAACCAGCCCACAAACCCCTCATCTGAATGCTCCCACCAATGAGGCCCAAACCAGGCTGACTGATGGCTCCAGCACTGCGGTGTCCACTCAGGATGCAAACCTAACCGGGCCCAAGAGAAGGTGCATCCAGCCTGGGCTCCCCTCGAATAACTTGCAGGATAGTTGGGAGCAAGGTATGCTAATAAATACTTACAATGCAATACAAGAGAAACTAAAAATGAGGGATATTCAAAATAGCCTTTAACGTCTTAACTTTCAGAAAATTTCTCCACATGCTATGAGTGGAAAAAACCAAATTGTAAAACTGTAACTACCACACAGGAATAACAGTGTAAGAATTCAGTATGCATGCAGACAAAGAGAGGAAAACAGGAAAATTATAACTGTCTGGCAGAAGGATGAAAATAGGTGAATTACTTTTCTTTTTAAATGTCCTTTAATAGCTGAGAATAAACTGAACAAAAAAATCCAAAAATTTACTTGGTAAAGTATGTTTCTGAATGAACAGAGACATACTTCTATATTCCTAGATGAGTAAATATGACATTATAAAGAAGTTATTCTCCCCATAGTAATCCCAACTGTATTTTGAGGGAACTTGACAAAATTATTTTTAAGGTCGCCCAGAAGAAAAAGCACATTACAGTAACCAAGACCTTGTGAAAAATAAGGAGGCAGGAGGAGGATGAAGTTACCCTGTCAGACAATAAACTGGGTGATGAGGCTACTATAATCAAAAGCCTGCCAGAAGGACAGGACAAAACACAACTAAGAATGGGGTAAAATGATGAACCTGACTTTTTAAATTACCTTTTATAAAGGAAAAGATGGAGTTTTGAAAAATGTAAAATCAGCTCTGTACCACATGCCAAAATAATTCATTAAGATTTAGATGTAAAAATAAAATTGTAAAACTATTGAATGAAAATATAGGAAACTATCTGTATTATCATAGGGTATGGAAAGATTTTCTAAAAATTACTAAAATTCCATTTTAATGGGAAAAAAAACTGCTTATATAAACTTTCTCTTATGAGATGCATTATAAGAATAATGCATCTGGGACTTCTGGCCAAGATGGAGGCATAGGTGGACACACTGTGCCTCCTCTCACAACCAAGATTAAGGACAACAAAAATATAGAACCAAAAGACCCATCCAGAACAGATAGAAAATTGAATTGTACGGAAGTCCAACAACGATTCACCCAGACCAGTAAGAGCGGTGGAGTCGGCAGCCGGCAGAGAGGGGTTGTGGCAGGAAGCGGCAGTGGCTAGTGGTCCCGGGTGCCTAAGTGGCAGTTGGCACACCCCAAGCGCACAGGCAGCGGTTACCGAGCGCGGGGAGGCAACGAGCAGACCAAGCGAGGCGCACAAGGTAGATGACCACAGTCACACATTCACGCACAGATAAACCAGGCGAAAACAGGCAGCAAGACAGACTTGCTGCGCAACGCAGGGCCCTAGCGGCAGGAAATAAAGCCTAAAAGCACCGATTGAAAACACTTGTGAGAGTTAAAGTCCCGGGAGAGAATCCCAGCCTCACAGGAGAGTTTGTTAGAGAGACCCACAGGGTCCTAGAACATACATAAGCCCACCCACGCAGAAATCAGCACCAGAAGGGCCCAATTTGCTTGGGGAAAGCGGTGGAAGGGATTGGAAAGGGATTGGAATCGAGAGAGCAGAGCAAGCACCACTGTTCCCTCTCGGACCCCGCCCCCACATCCAGCATCACAACCCAGCGACTGGGTTGCCCCGCCCTGGTGAACACCTAAGGCTCCGCCCCTCACTATGAAACAGCCGTGACCAGACCAAAAACAAAACCCAAAACCAAAAATGGCTCAAATGGGAGAACAGATCAAAGCCCCAGAGCTAATTCATCTAAGCAACCAAGAGATAGCCAACCTATCAGATACACAGCTCAAAGCACTGGTAGCCAACCTATCAGATGCACAGTTCAAAGGACTGGTGATTAGGGAAGCTCACAGAATTGGTTGATTTTGATCACAAATTAGATGAAAAAAATGAAGGCTACAATAAGTGAAATGAAGAAAAATGCACAGGGAACCAATAGTGATGGGAGGAAAACTGGGACTCAAATCAATGGAGTGGACCACAAGGAAGAAAGAAACAACCAAACAGAAAAGAAGGAAGAAACAAGAATTCAAAAAAATGAGGAGAGGCTTAGGAACCTCCAGGACATCTTTAAACATCCCAACATCCGACTTATAGGGGTACCAGAAGGGGAAGAAGAAGAGCAACAAGTGGAAAACTTATTTGAACAAATAATAAAGGAGAACTCCAATCTGGCAAAGGAAATAGACTTCCAGGAAGTCCAGGAAGCTCAGAGTCCCAAAGAAGTTAGACCCAAGGAGGACATACCAAGGCACATCATAATTACATTAGCCAAGATTAAAATGAAGGAGAGAATTCTAGAAGCAGCAAGGGATAAGGGGACAGTCACCTACAAAGGAGTTCACATCAGACTGTCAGCTGATTTCTCAAAAAGGACCTTACAGGCAAGAAGGGACTGGAAAGAAGTATTCCAAGTCATGAAAGTCAAGGACCTACATCCAAGATTGCTCTGTCCAACGAAGCTGTCATTTAGAATGCAAGGGAAGATAAAATGCTTCTCAGATAAGGTCAAGTTAAAGGAGTTCATCATCACCAAGCCCTTATTACATGAAATGTTAAAAGGACTTATCTAAGAAAAAAAGATAAAAAATATGACAGTAAAAAGACAGCAAACTCACAGATATTAACAACCACACCTAAAACAAACTAAGCAAACAACTAGAACAGAAAAAGAAACACAGAAATGGAGATCACATAGAGGGTTAGCAACAGGGGAGTGGGAGGAGGAAAGAGGGGGAAAACCTACAGAGAATAAGTAGCATAGATGGTAGGTAGAAAATAGACAGGGGGAGGGCAAGAACAGTGTGGGAAAATTAGAAGCTAAAGAACTTATAACACATGGACATGAACTAAAGGGGGGGAATGTGGGTGGGAGGGGGTGTGCAGGGTGGAGGGGAATGATGGGGGAGAAATGGGACAACTGTAACAGCATAATCAATGAAATATAATTAAAAAAATAAAAATAAAAATAAAAAATAAAAAAGAATAATGCATCTGAACAATAAATACATTTTAAAATAATAAAATTTAATACTGAAGCTTCTCAGGAATTTAGGAGCAGGAAAAGATCTACGGACCCCGGAAGTGACACACTGCTTTCAGAGGCTCAGTACCTCATCACACCAGCCCTGTGGACCAAAACCTGGCAATGACAGGTGAATCACAGACTGGGAGCCTTCTCTCTCCTCTGTGTCCTGCAAGCTGCAAACCTGGCACCAAGGACACAGCGCACACGTACCCATTCCCCTGCCTGTCTCCTCTACTTGACTGGGAGCTCGCTGAGGGCAGGCCATGTCAGATGTTTCCTACTGCTTCCAGAATCTGTTCTTGCAATGACCCTCAGCAAGAGGCAGGAAGAAATCCAGCCCTAACTTTGATAATTTTCATCTATGGAGCCGGTAAAAGATCTCAAGAGAAGAGAAAGCTGTCTCTGTGAGCAGATTCCTACTCCAACTTCCAGCTGCTTACCAGTCACACCCTTTGTATCAATAATGCTCTCTGCGGCTTTAGCAACTGCGTGACTCAGAGATTCATTGCCCACTCTGTTCATTCTCCTGGAGTTCAGAGCCCGCTTCTGTTTGGTGGTACCGAAGGCTTCAATGCAGGAGTCCATCTGTGCAAGGGACAGATTTGGTTACCAAGTCAGGCTGGGCACTGCTACTCCTAGCTGGGTGACAATGGGAAAACTGTCATCTCTCTCAGCCGTCATGACCCCACCTATCAATTGGGCTGAATTATAGCCGTCTACCTCACAGGCTTGTAAGAATCAAATGACATGAACAGATCTGAAGAACCTGCTTTGTAAATAGTAATGGACCATTTATGAATCAACAGTGCCTCCCTCTGTAAAATGTAAAGACTTGACTATAACCAGGGTTGGTAAACCTTTGGCACACAGTTTAACATTTTCCAATCCTACACCCTAACAGATATTGCTAATACAGTATTCACTCTTTCCCTGCGAGTTGGAAGACAGCCTCATGCTCCTCTTCAACACATTGCCCCAGGCCACACTGAAGCAATCCATTTGCCACCGTGGGGTGAGATGAGCTTTGTAAGAACACTCTACTTTGAAAAACCCTCAAGTTTGCTTTGTTTTAATATGACAGTTTCCAGGCTACAACCCATATTCTCTGAAACTTGGATTAAACCTTAAAAACAAGTGTACGCTACACCTCTATCAGCCCGGAGAACCAGTTCAAAACATTGGCACAGAGCTGTGTAGGGCTGCCCCAGACAGGTGAACTGCTCTCTGTGAGGCGGATAAGGCGTCCGCAGGTAGAAAACTGTCTAGACAACCCTGGAATGAACGAGCTAGGAGCAGCCAGGAAACCATGTGCTCAACCAGCTCATTTCACCGATGGAGAGGCCCTCACCTGAGGCCTAGAAGGAACTTGCTTAAGGTCCCACATCTTGGTTCCAGTACACTTACCTTATCTCTAAAAGTTTTGCTCTGACTCTCTAATGTCAATTCGCTCTCAATTGATTCATCTATCAAAACACAAAGCAAACAAAAACAGGGGGAAGAAAAAGCAAACTGTTGTAAGTCCTACAGAGAGTAATAGTGTTTGGTATTCATTTGTTTAAGAGTTAATCTAAGAAAAACAGATTTCTTTACTCCAGGACTTCCCTGAGCTTAACACGAGTATATACTGAACATTTAGTACGTAATTTTAATACACACTTAGAGAATTTGGAGAATTAAGGAGTCAAATGGAAGGGCCACCTGATCCAACCTCTTCATTTTAGCAGTAAGGACGAATGAGGCCTCCAGATGAAATGACATGCCCCAGGTCAATGTGAAGGATATAATAAAGCGATACTTACAAACTTCTTACTCATAAAAAAATTCCCTTAATCAACAAATTAATGAATAATTTTCTTTGCTTCCTTGAAAGTTAGAAGAGAATTTGGAGGATAGTTTAACTGTAGTTACATTTGTTTGCAAAGCCAAGAATTCTTAACCTAGAGACTGTGGTCCCCTAGGAAATTCAGATGGGCTTTGGGACTCAAGAGCCCTTTAAAATTATATGCTAATAAATAAATAAATAAATAAATAAATAAATAAATATTCCAAATCTCATATACGTTTTTGTATATTACATATGTTTCCAGAAAGTAGGTCCAAGTCCTTATCGGATTCTCAAAAAGGTGGGACCACTGCTCTGAGAGAATCAAGTCAGAACTAATGCCTCAGAAGATATCAGGCAGATACACCATGATCCTAAGACTACTTCCTTACCTAACACTGCTCCCCACCGCGGTTCTCAGTATTTAAGATTTAGGGACCAGGAGCCCCTGAAGTCTGACCCGCTTATCCATCATTTTGGAAGCTCCCACTCTGGCCCTGAGCATTCTGAAATGCCAAAGCAGAGAAGCGATGCAACTTCTCCCACTGGATTAGGGAAAAACGGATCTTTGCCAAATTAGAAAGTGTAGGGACTTTTCAACATGAAAATTACTGTCTAACATATAAGCAACTTCCAGCACCTACCAGAGGTTCTAAAGCATCTATCCCAGTAGAACAGTTAAGAATTAAAAGAGGCCTTCAGTCAAAATGAATATCCGATATGCCCTCCAATATTCTGCTCTGATCACTGCTCAACACACTTTAACCAAGATTTAGTTTCTCATCTCAAGTCTGTAAAGACTGTGGGGACAGGATCTGTCTCTGTTCTGCTGCATCCACAACTCCTAACTTGTGCCTGGAGCATAGAGGGTCATCAATAAATATGTACTGTTCAAATGGGGAAAAAAAAAAAAAAAAAAAAAAAAAAAAAACCCCGGCCCTGACTAATGTGGTTCATTTGGTTGGGCGTCATCCCACAAAGCAAAGGGTTGCCAGTTCAATTCCCCGTCAGGGCACATGCCTGGGTTGTGGGGTCAGTCCCCAGTCAGGGCACATGGGACAGGCAATCAATCGACATTTCTCTCTCACATCAATGTTTCTCTCCCTTTTTTTCTCCCTCCCTTCCCCTCTCTCTAAAAGTAAATAAATAAAACCATTCAAAAAGAAAAAATACTGACAGAAAGGTCCTCTTTTAAAAATAACTACAAAATGTGTTTACAAATCAGAAACACAAACCAACTCGCCCAGCAAACCCAAAGCGTGCAGCATCTTCGTGAGCCTTGACCGGGTGGGACCTACCTGAACACAGTGGCTGCATATTGAACAACTCAGCATCATACACTTCCATTTGGCCAGAGGTCTTGTTTAAAACTCCCACGAAGTGCCTGAATAAAGAAATAATACCAGTGACAATGGGTTATTCAACTGGTATTGTTTATACAACTTCCCAGCTTAAAGGTTCTTTCTGCCCCAGTACACCTGAGGAATGCACCACCTGCTGGGGAGAAACAATAATCCCCCGCAACAGCAATTCTGAGCATGGGGTGGAAAAAGCAGGAATGGAGGGAGGGGAGGGTATATGTGGTCCTGAAAAACAAAGCTGCAGGTGATTCTGGCAGTTGGTTGATCACATTTGGGCTCACTGCAGCAGTGGAAAAACTTTTTGGGGATGTAAGAATGAAGAATTACACTAGATTTACTGCACATGTAGAGTTTACGGAGGCAAAGACAAGGAAGCCTAGGTAAATATGGGGAGAAGACCAGTGTGAACTAAATCTTTGATGCAGTGTTAATAGTTTTAAGCATATACTCATTAATCTGTCGTGTATCCGGGTGGTCCTATGGGGCTCTGAAAAACCCTCCTGATTCACTGTTGGATACCATCACAGGGACACTGTCCGCATTATGCCAGCCCCCGACAGTTACAGACTGTTTAGCCTACGCAATCTTCATTGTAAGGAGGGTGGGGGCAGCAGGGACGCAGCAGGGACAGACCCGGGATTAGTGAAGGGCAAGGTTGCCCCAAGTCAGCCAATCAGCAGTGGAGCTGGATAAAAACCCCAGAGCCTTTGCCGCTACCAAATCCTTTTCTTACTGTTAGTCCTAAAGTAAACTTCTGGCAAGCTTTGGAATACTAATCATACATTCCATATTAGTTAGGACAGCTGCCTTTTGGAAACAAGATTATAAATAAGTCCTGGGGAAGTAGTGTACAATACGATGATTATAGTTAACAATACTGTATTGTATGTTTAAAAGTTGCTAAGAGAGTAAACCGTAAAAGTTCTCATCACAATAAAAAAAAGTGTAACTATGTGTGGTGATGGATGTTAACCAGACTTATTTTGGTGACCATTTCACTATACGTATACCTGATCATTATATTGTACTCCTGAAATGAATATGTTATATATCAATTATATCTTAATATTTTTATCACTTTTTTAAAGATTTTATGTATTTATTTACAGAGAGAGGGGAAAGGAGAAAGAGGAGAGAAACATCAAAGCACGAAACATCGATCAGTTGCCTCTCGCACATCCCCAACTGGGGACTTCACCCGCAACCCAGGCACGTGCCCTGACTGGGAATGAAACCCGGCAACCTTTCAATCCTCAGGCCAGTGCTCAATTCCACTAAGCTACATCAGTCAAGGGCTATATCTTAATTTTTTAAAAACTTAAGGAATGCTACAAATAAATGAGGTTTTTAAGAAATTCAACAAATGTAAGTCAATTTTCTTTTCAAGAATGTCTGTATGCTGGCGTGAAGGCGGGTCTGGGAACACAGGGACTTGGTGATAAACCTCTCTAGGTTTCCCCCACTGCCCCTGAAGACTAAGAACAGCAGTGCCAGGGCCACCACCACTCCCCTCCCCTTCCAGGTGTCCCTTCCCCTGTCCCTACCTGCATAAAGTATTGCATTTGAGGGCTCCAGTCCCAAAATTGTTTCCCACGTAGGAAAGTCTGTCTGTTTCAGCTGCCTAAAATGTGGAGAAAAGCTCCATTACCACAAATGTTGAAAGGTATTAAGCATCTTGTCTCCCTTTTCCACATCTGCAAAAACCTTTAGAATCCAAACCACAGTGGATTAGTGCTAGAGAGCCTCCAAGAGACAATCTAGCCCCATTAAGTGAATCTGGGGTACTCATGGGGGAAAGACAAGAGGACTTTAAAAAGGGAAGCCCCAGATAGTGCTGGCTTCTAGTTTGTCTGAAAAAGTTCTTGGGGAAGCTGCACCTTCGGGCTTGGGAGAGAGGCCCTGGGCTCCCCACACTTACAGACACAGATTAGAATGATCCTGCAGGCAACCTCCTGGGTCCGAAGTCCAAGCCCTTCTTAAACTTCTTTGCCCATCTCTCCTATGACTGCTCCTGCTCCTAATATGCTCTTAGGACCATGGAAATGGCTGCTTCACTCCTCAACTACAGCCCGGCTTTCCTGTTTCCCTATGTGTGTCCTTACTATCCTCTTCACAGGCCTCAGCTGTCAAACTCTCCTCCATCCTTCAAAACTCAGCTCTATGTGCCCTCTGCAGGAAGACATCCTGGCAAGCAGAGACTTAGACTCTGGCCTTGTACTCTCCCTCCCTCAGGCCCTGAGCTTTGTCTATTCGTGTGAGCATCCCTCACATCTAGTTCTTTCCTCTCTGTAGAGTTCTTTGTACCATACATGAAATGTTTCTGTAAGTTCGAGATTGGGTAAAATCTCAAAGAACTCTCTAGAGCAGTGGTTCTCACCCAGGGAAATCCCCCTTCCAGGGACATCTGAGAATGTCTGACATTCTGGTTGCCACAACTAGGAGGTGCTACTGGTAAATAGTGGATAGAGGCCAGGGAAGCTGCTAACCATCCTGTGATGCACAGGGCTGCCCCCACAACAAAGAATTATCTGGGTCAAAATGTCAATAGCATCAAGGTTGAGAAACCTCACTCTAGAGTACAAGCTCCCACAGAGTGGGGCCAGGTCTGATTTAGCTGTTTCTCTTGCAGCGCACACCACAGGGCCACAGTAGGTGCTCAATAAGTGCTTGTTGAATGAACTAATGAATGAAAGGCCATCACTTCACCAAAACTATGAAACTGAATGGAGCCTGTCCCCACATCCCAACCTGCTGGGGCTCAGGATTGTTCTTCAAAGACTCATGTGCTATGTCCCCCTTTCTCCTCTCACACCCTCCCACATCCACCAACCCAAGGGGTCTACTGAGGTCTGCAGAGTGCAGGCGACTGGCCACCACAGCACTTACCAGGATCCGGTGACTCCTCTTCCTGGGATTTGTGGAGTCGTTGCTCTTGTACAAGGTAAAACGCAGGTTACCTGGATTCTGCAGCTTCCCATTGGAGAACTGAACTGTAAGATCACAGTCCAGGAATGAGATGAGATCAGAAAGAATCAAAATGTATGGTGAGGTGGAAGTGGACTGTCAACGGGAAGGAATGAGGATGGCAAGGAAGCTCAAGTCCCCGACAGGAGGATGGACTGAAGGAGATCCTGGCCCACTTAGGAAGAGGGGATGGGGAGGTAAGGGGAGTCCTGGGAAGGGGCAGCGACAGCAGGGAATAGCTGGGGGAATGGGACCAACTGAGAAGGCATCGTTCAGATCTGAAGAAACAGAGGGAATGGAACAGGTCAAAGACCCGGTGAGTGAGGGTATGAGAAAATCCTGGGTATATCCTTTGGGATGGGGGTGACTGGGATGTCCTCATCCAGGTGGGAGGTGGTAAAAGAAAGATGGTGGAAAGACAGAGGGAGGAGTCTCTAGCCGAGTCCCAAGTAGTGGTGAACACTAAATTGGGGGGGCGGGGGACGGTGAGGGGGGCGAGGAGTCCTGGCCCAGCTAGGAAAGGGGCCCGGCTGGAGGCGGGAAGGCTGTAAAGGTACCGAGACGGAAGGGGTCGTTATGGGGAACTCTGTTCCAGCTCCGCAGTCATTACCTAGTACAGCTCTCTGACTCTCGTCGGGCTCCCCACAGTACAGCCACTTTGCACTCGGCAACACCTCCACCGCCATCTCGCCTCTCCAGTTGCCAAGCCCAGAAGTTAACAGTCTCAGCGGTTAGTACGCCGGTCTACACGCGGGGACTGCGTAGCAGCCGGAAGAGGCGTGACCTCGCCGGGCACCGCCCTGCGCAAGCAGGCGTGGTTCCTCTCCCGCAAGACACCGCCCCCTCCACGCTCTCGCCCTGAACTCTGAGGCGACATCTCCGCCCACCCTGCCCCGCCCACCATTCGCTCCGCCCCCTGTGAACAGGCGTAGTCTCCACGCATTGCAACGCCCCATACATGGCCTGCCTCTCCGAGGCGCCACACCTGATTGGCCCAGCTCTCCGCCTGCTCCTATAAGGGTTTTGTGGGGCAAGGGTTCGAAGCTCCTACAAGTTTGCGGTTTCTGCCTAACAGTCATTGGGGTTTCTTCTTGCTCAGCACAGTCTAGATACAGTATGCTCTATAGCTCCTACAGGGACTAGTATGTCTTACCACAACCTGGAAGGCCAGGTTTAAATTTTGAATTTTCTGGCGGGTAATCCTTGAGCCCCAATTAAATGTGGGTGCTGGCACACAGCAGTTGCTCTCAATAGAGCCTCCATGCACACCTGTGGACATCAAATCCTTGAATCCAAGCTTCGTCCACAAAGCTGTAAATAGCTCTCAGCTTTGACCATTCCTCGGACCTAGACGTACATCTGTGGCCCCATCAACCCTTCAAGGATGGACGGGGGCGGGGGGAGGGGACGCTTAGCAGGCTCGAGGTTCAGGTATGTTTGGGCGGCGGGGATTAGCCGGTAGCCTGGAAGCGGGGGAGCCAGTCTGATTGGCGTGTCCCATTGTCCTTGCAGATTCAAACCTACCTCCACAAGGGGAGTTATCAAAGCTGGAGAAGGGCCAAAGCAGGATCTTTATGGAGGAACGCAGCACCTGTCAAAGAGGTGGTACTGTTGAACAACAGCAACGTAGGTTGACTCTGTACTCCAAATCTCCTTTAAGACTCATCCCTTTCCCGCAAATACCCCGGATGCTTCAGATAACCCCTATACCAGAGCTCCCTTTGAGCACTTGCTTTTCGCAATTTCAAACGTTGCAAAATACAGGTCAAATAACTTTCCTTTCACTGAACCTTTTAAAGTAAGTTGTCAGTGCCTCATCACTCCTGAAGACTATAGTATTTCCTACAGACAGGGATGTTCTCTAAATAAGTACATACAGCCATCAAAATCAGGAAGTTAATATCGATACATTACCATATAATCATCACACTTCAAGTTCATCAATTGTCCTAATAATATTTTTTATCCTCACCCAAGGATATTTTTTATTGCTTTTAGGTAGAGAGGAAGCTGGGGGGCGGGGGAGAGAAACTTTAAAAACATTGAAACATTGGTTGGTTGCCTTCTCATATGCACCCTGACTGAGGATTGATCTGCAACCTGGGTGTGTGCCCTGAACAGGAATTGAGCCCATGACCTTTTGGTGTGTGGGACATGTTCCAACCAACTGAATCACACCAGTCAGGGCCTAACAGTATTTTTATAGGAAAAAAAGATCCTGTCTGGAATCACACGTTGCACTGGGCTGCCACAGCTCTTTAGTCTCCTTCAACCTGGAATGGTTCCTCACTCTGACATTGACTTTCATAACTTTGACAATTTAAAAGATTACAGGCCAGTTATTTTGCAGACTTTCCCATAATCTGGGTCTGTCTAATGTTTCCAAGTGCTTAGTTTCAGGTTAGGCATCTTTGGTAGGAACATCACAGATATGAGGCTGTTCTCACTGTACCATATCAGGGACAATTTCAGTTTGTCCTATTTCTGGTTATATTAATTTTGATCACTTAATTAAAGTGTTTTCAACAAGGTTCAAGTAAAGTGGTATCAATTAAAAGAAAAGTTATTCTTTTCCCTTTTGTAATTAATAAGCATTTTGTGGGCAGATACTTGAGATCAAGTAAATATCCTAGTCATCACACTTCCAATGTATTTATTTATTTATTTATTTATTTATTTATTTATTTCAGTATGGACTTGTGGATTCCTGCTTTTTTCAATAGATTAGAATATGTTACTATTATTACTTACTTTTATGTTTAAATTTTCCCAGTTTAGGCCAGTGGGAACCCCATCAAGCTGGTTTCTGAATCACCATTAATCCTAGGCACCTAGCATAGGGACTGGAACCCAAAGATGCTTAATAATGTTGGCTAAAATGAACTGGCACTGGGTTTACACGTAGTGGATTGGTTCAATGAAAATATGAACAGTTAAATCAAAGTTAAGGGGTGACAAAGAAAACAGCGGTGCCTGCAAGAAGTCACTGTAGTTCTTGAGAGAAGTGTCCTGGCACCTCCTGATAGAGGGACATACTGTATGACCCTGCTACCCAAAGTGTGGTCCTCAGGCCAGGAGCATCAGTATCACCTGGGAACTGGTAAGCAGCGCAGAATCTCCAGCCCTATCAAATCTTCCAAATCAGAATCTGCACTTTAACAAGATCCTTAGGTGATCTGTGTACACTTCAAAGTTGGGAAGCACTCCTGTACAAGACTGCTTCCTTTTAAAGATACAACTTTACCAGTCAGACAAAGTCTGTGAAAGTCCTCAGAATTGGTTGTTTTATAGCTGGGTGGAAGAGTGAAGAGCACCACACGTAGAATAAGAGAAAAGACTCCCAAAATTACTACAGGCAAGAATTCAAGGTGACAGAGATTCTATCTGGGGAAGGAAGGTGTTAATGGCAGAGAAGCGGACTGTAGTGTACCCCCATGTTGTTTAGTTACTTCACTCAAAACACATATACACCATATACATATAAGTACATGTATATTTAAGTAGGAAGGGGCAAGATGGAGCCCTACTCAGTCAGTGACCAAAATGTAAAAAGCTATAGTGATCTCGTTTAAATTAGAATCAAGGTAGTCACAGGCAGAATTTACCCTAAATGTTTGTTTATAAATTTAGCTTCAAAATTCAGAGACTTCTGGAGTTGTCTCTTAGCATCATTTTTCAAAAAGAGGAAAACCTTACACATTTTGAAAATAAGAAATGGGAGCAGGTGGAGGTGGGAAGCAGAGTCCTCCTTTCCTGGGGTAATATCTCCATCTGCTGGCCCTTGAAGATATCGCTAATGAAGACCTGAACAGGCAGGTCAGAACGCCCAGTGTGTTTGCCACAACTGACCGTGTGCTCTCAAAAATGTTTCTTCTTCTGCCTCACCTTTTCTCCTCCTTGCTTCTGCCTCTGACTCTCTCTTTTGTTCCTTTCCCTCTTTTTTCTGTGTTTGTCTCATTCTCCCTTCTGTCTTTCCCCTTCTCTACCTTCATATTTCTGATGCAGATTCTACTTGCATACCTATAGTCATGAACAACTCATTTCTTAAAAGGCAGATTTTTCACCTTGGTCAGGTTTTTCCTTACATAGAGCTAAATTTGCCTTCTATAGCTTCCTCTCGTGGTTCCAGTTCTGCTCTCCAGGGCCACACAGAACACAGCCAACTCCTGTGCCCTGAGCCCTTCAAGTGCCTGACTGCTCTGGTCATGCTTTCTCTTATCTGCTCTTCTCCTCAGCGACTCTTTCCAGCCACTCAACTTTTTCTCGCACCAAAGTGCGTCTGTTCTCATCCTGGTCACCACAGCTGGATACACACCAATATATCTGGAGCGTTTTCAAACTGTGGGGCCCCACATGAATGTACTCCAGAAGACCCGTCACCTCCCTTGTGCTATCTGCCATGCCTCTCTTAATTAAACCAGCATGTGCATTTATTCTAAGCATCTGCACCATTCAGTTAACCGAGTTGAGCTAATAAACACATATTCTTGACTTGGATTCTGCAAAGTCACATCATCTCTGCATTTAAAAAAAAAGCAAACATTCAGAGCTCTATACAAAGACCTGTTAAATTTAATCGTGTTACATTTAGCTTATTCAGATATTTTAATTTTTTCCAACATTTATTACATTTTTAAAAAATTATCAAGCCAATACAATTTTGATATCCAATATTAAGAAAATATAAAGAATGCAATTATAGTAACCCATGATTCCTACCCCATCTAAAGGCAAACATTGTTAACATTCTGTTTTATTTTGCTCCAGATGTGTCTCTGAGCATACCTATGTATAGATAATATCATTGATATGTTATTGTATTGAACTTTGTATCCTCCTGTCAAAAAAGTTAGCATCACCTTGGAAGCATTTTCTTCAATGTCACATGCTAGCATGTTGAATGTTGGCACAGAGTTTATCCCCTTTAGTTGATCATTCTGCCTGTGCCCAGTTTTTCCACTGTTATAGGCGACATTGTGGTGAACTTTTTAAGCATAAAAATTGCTTTTTTTTTAAAAATGGATTCCTTTGGCTGGAGGCCTAGGATATGAATTAATGAGTCAAAGAACATGCACATTTTAAACACTACATACTGTCAAATTTCATGACAAATGTTTTTAGATCTTTAAAAATTCTCATTTTGTCTTTAACACTATCCAACGCACTTGAATATAAGAATGATATGAGAATGAAAATATATGATCCTTGCCCACAAAATTAACTTCCTAGGAGGAACACAAAAATGGAAAAGAGCGCACTCAAGGGTGGATACTGCTATTTAAGTCTTTAGGACTTCTAGGTGCTGTCAATGTCATTGTCTTTATTCAAACCTTTGTTTTAAATTGTTGTTACTAGGATTATACTCATTCAAGCTTATTATCTGTTCTTGAAAAATTAACCCTTTTATCACTAGAATTGTTCCTTATCTCTCACAATATACCTTGTCCTGAAGTCCACTCACCTGCTCTTAATACAGTCACTCTGGCTTTCTGATGGTTGCATTTGCATGAGACATCTTTTTCTATCTCTTTTACTTTTACCCTATTTGAGTCTTTATATTTAAAACAGGTTTCTATGGACAGCATATTCCATGTTTTCTTCTTTTATTGTTTGGTTTTTAAAATATTTTAATATTTGATTCACTTGATATTGAATTTTTGGTAAGAGATTAGCAAATTTCATAAGGTACCCAATATGTTTTTAAAAAGACTTCCCAGTTTCACAATCTCAAAAATTAATCTATATACATCTTCCATTGATTTGAAATACCAACTTTTTCTTTTTTAATATATTTTATTGATGATGCATTGCAGTTATCCCAAATTTTCTCCCTTTGCCACCCTCCACCTGATACCCCCATTCCCTCCAGCAATCCTCCCCACCCTTAGTTCATGTCCATGGGTCATACATACAAGTTCTTTGGCTTCATATTTCCTATTCTTAACATCCCCCTGACTATTTTATATTACCGATTTATGCCTCTTAATCCCTGAAACTTTTCCCCCATTCTCTGCCTTCCCGCTTCCAGCTGATAACCCTCCATGTGATCTCCATATCTGTGATTCTGTTCCTGGTCTGGTTGTTTGATTGGTTTGCTTTTTTAGATTCAGTTGCTGATAGTTGTGAATTTGTTGCCATTGTAATGTTCATAGTTTTGATCTTCTTTTTTTTCTTAAATAAGTCCTTTTAACATTTCATATAATAATGGCTTGGTGATGATGAACTCCTTAACCTTTACCTTGTCTGGGAAACACTTCATGTGCCCTTCAATTCGTAATGATAGCTTTGCTAAATAGAATAATCTAGGTTGTAGGTCCTTGCTTTTCATCACTTTGAATATTTCTTGCCAGTCCCTTCTAGCCTGCAAAGTTTCTTTTGACAAATCAGCTGGCAGCCTTATGGGAACTCCTTTGAAGGTAACTCTGCTTTTCTCTTGCTGCGTTTAAGATTCTCCCTTAGGAAAAATGGAGCTTCCGACCAAGATGGAGGCATAGGTGGATATGTGTCGCTTACTCACACAACCAAAAAGAAGGATAACAACCAATTAAAAAAAAAAAAAAAACCACAACTGCCAGAAAATCAAACTGTATGGAAGTCTGACAACCAAGGAATTAATGAAACAGACATCCAGACTGGTAGGAGGGGCAGAGATGGGAAGGGAGGGACTGGGGGAGGGGGTGGGTGAGAATGCATGACAAGGTGGCAGCTGGTGGACTGGGGCAGGCAGGGCAGGGGCTGGTGGACCAGGATATCCCACATTCCTGTGTGGATATCCAGGAGGGACAACTGGAGAGCAAGACACTGAGCAACTGAGGGTCCCAACATGGGGAAAGAAAGCCTCAAAACCTCTAGCTATAAAAATCTATGGGGGTTACAGCAGTGGGAGAAACTCCCAGTCTCAAAGGAGAGTCCGCTGGAGAGGTCCACAAGATTTCAGAACATACACAAGACCCCCTACCCAGGATTCAGTACCTGAAAGGGCACAATCTGCTTGTGGGTGAAAGCTGGGCAAGAGCCAAGCCAGTGGCATTGTTCCCTCTCTGACCCCTCCTGCACATACAACACCACAACACAGTGAATTGGGTTGCCCAGTCGTGGAGAATACCTAAGTCTCTGCTCCTTACAATGTAACAGGTACACCAAGACAAAGAAATATGGCCCAAATGAAATAACAGATCAAAACTCCAGAAAAAGAACTAAGGGATGAAGAGATAGACAACCTATCAGATGCAGAGGTCAAAACACTGGTAATCAGGATGCTCAAAGAAATGATTGAGTATGGTTACAAAGTATAGGAAAAAGTGAAGGCTATACAAAGTGAAATAAAGAAAAATATACAAGGAAACAACAGTGAAGGGAAGGAAACTGGGTCTCAAATCAAAGATTTGAAACAGAAGGAAGAAATAAACAAACATTCAACCAGAACAGAATGAAAAAACAAGAATTCAAAGAAATGAGGGGAGGCTGAGGAACCTCTGGGACAACTTTAAACATTCCAACATCAAAATCAGAGAGGTGCCAGGAGAAGAGGAAGAGCAAGAAATTGAAAACTTATTTGAAAAAATAATGAAGGAAAACTTCCCCAATCTGGCAAAGGAACTAGACATGCAAGTCCAGGACACACAGAGAGTCCCAAAGACATTGGATCAAAGGAGAAACACACCAAGTCACATCATAATTAAGTTACCCAAGATTAAAGATAAGGAGAGAATCTTAAGAGCAGCAAGAGAAGAGAGAGTTACCTACAAAGGCATTCCCATAAGACCAGCAGCTGATTTCTCAAAAGAAAACTTTCAAGCAAGCAGGGACTGGAAAAAAGTATTCAAAGTCATGAAAAGCAAGGACCTATAACCTAGATTACTCTATCCAGCAAAACTGTCATTTAGAATGGAAGGGCAGATAAAATGCTTCTCAGATAAGGTCAAGTTAAAGGAGTTCCTCATCACCAAGCCCTTATTATATGAAATGTTAAAGGGCCTTATCTAAGAAAAAGAAGATCAAAACTATGAACATTAAAATGACAACAAACACAACTATCAACAACTGAACCTAAAAAAAAAAAAAAACACTAAGCAAACAGCTAGAGCAGGAACAGAATCACAGAAATGGAGATCACATGGAGGGTTATCAGTGGGGAGCGGTTGGGAGAGAATGGGGGTAAAATAAGAAGCATAATTGGTAGGCACAAAACAGACAGAAGGAGGTTAAGAATGGTATAGGAAATGGAGAAGCCAAAGAACTTATATGTATGACCCATGGACATGAACTAGGGGGCAGGAATGCTGGAGGGAGGGAGGGTGCAGGGCAGAGGGGGAGAAAGGGGAGAAAGAAAAAAATGGGACAACTGTAATAGCATAATCAGTACAATGTACTTTAAAAAAAGATTCTCTATCTTTAACCTTTGGCATTTTAATTATGATGTATCTTGGCGTGGCCCTCTTTGAGCCCAACTTGTTTGAGACTCTGTTCTTTCTGGACTTGTATGTCTATTTCCTTCACCCAATTAGGGAAGTTTTCTTTCATTATTTTTTCAAATAAGTTTTCAATTTCTTGCTCTTCCTCTTTTCCTTTTGGCATCCTTATGATTCTGTTGTTGGTACATTTAGAAATGTCCCGGAGTCATCTTATTCTATCCTCCTGTTTTTTTTAATTCTTTTTTCTTCTTGCTATTCTGATTGAATGATTTTTTCTACCTTATGTTCCAGATTGTTGATTTGATTCTCAGTTTCATCCCCTCCACCGTTGAATCCCTGTAGGTTTTTTTATTTCACCTTATGTAATCTTCATTTCTTCCTGAGTCTTTTTTATGTTGTTGACATACTCAGTGAGTGATTTAAGCATCCCAATAACCAGTGTTTTGAACTCTGCATTGATAGGTTGGTTATCTCCATTTCATTTAACCCTTTTCTGGAGTTTTGTTCTCCAGAACAAAAGGGTTCTGTTCTTTCAATTGGGCCATATTTCTTTGTCTCCTCAACTTGGCAGCCTCCCTGTGTTTGTTTCTGTATATTAGGTAGAGGTGCTTTGACTCCCTGTCTTAGTAGTGTGGCATATTGTAAAAGAGGGGACCTGTAAATTGTGTGGGGCAGAGCCTTAGGTGATCTCCAGGGCGCAGCAACCTGTTTCACCGCTTTGTGGCTCTGTGTGTAGGGAGGGCTGGGAGAGGAGGCAATTCTGCTGCCTGACTTCTGGAGGTTTGCCTGGGAGGATGCTGTCTCCCGGCGCTCGCCCTGTTTCCAGTCACCTCACTTTCTCCCTGTATGCCACTTGTGCCCTTCCTGCTGTTGCCCTGCTGCTGAATCCCAGAGGTGTGTGGGCCCTTTAAGAGGATTCTCCTGATAATCTGGCGTTTTCTTCCACTACCCCACCCCACACTGGTTTTTTCTGCCAGTACTTATGGTGCCAGTACTTATCTTCCTGGCACTGGAATCCTGAGCTGCTGGTTGGTCTGGTTGGGGCTGGAAACCCTCAGTCCTGAGGTATCCTCCCAATATTTATCCACCATGTGAATGTGGGACTGCCTGTTCTGCCGCCTCCCTGCACCACTCCTGCAGCTCCACCTCTCGCCCCATTTCTGCCTCTCCTACCCATCTGGATGAATGTGGCTTCTGACAGTTCTGGATGATATTTGTTTCGTAGACTAGTTGTAACTTTTTTCTGAAGTTGTGCGAGGAGGTGAAGCATGTTTACCTATGCCTCCATCTTGACCAGAAATTGCCTCAACTTTTTCATACATTAAATTCTCTTATATATTTAGGTCTATTCTGGACCTCTGTTTTGATCCACTGGGTTGTCTATTCGTATGCCAATACCAAATTGTTTTTATTGTGGTAAAACAAATACATATAACATAAAATTTATCATCTTAACCATTTGAAGTGTACGGTTCAGTGATATTAAATACATTCATAATGTGCAACCATTTCCATAGCTCTTTTCATGTATAAAACTGAAATTCTATCCCCATTAAATAATGGTCCATTGTCATTTCACCCAAGTCTCTAGTAACCACCATTCTACTTTCTGTCTCTATAATTTTGACTACTAAAACTTAAGTACAATTTTTTGACTACTCTAATTACCTCTATAAGTTAACTCAGACAGCATTTGTCTTTTTGTAACTGGCTTATTTTACTTACCATAACGTCCTCAAGTTTCACTCATGTTATAACACACCCCAGAATTTTCTTCCTTTCTAAGGCTGAAAAATATTCCATTGTATTTATATACCATATTTTGCTTATCCATTCATCCACTGATAGACATTTGGTTTGCTCCCATGTTCTAACTGTCATGAATAATGCTAATATGAACACAGGTGCACAAATATCTCTTTGAAACACTGCTTTCAATGCTTTTGGGTATATACTCAGAAGTAGAATTGCTAAATATGATAATTCTATTTTTAATTTTTTGAGGAACTGCCATTACTGTTTCCATAGTGGCTTTGCCATTTTACTTTCCACAGTGTACAGGGTTCCAGTTTCTCTTCATCCTTGTCAACACTTATTTTTTATTTTTATTTTTACTTATGGTAGCCATCCTGATGAGTGCGAGGAGATACCTCATTGTAGTTTTGTATTTTGCTAATGACCAGAGATGTTGAGCATCTTTTCATGTGCTTATTAACCATTTGTGTATCTTCTTTGAGAAATTCCTACTCGAGTTGTTTGCCCACTTTTGATTTACTTTTTTAGCTTTCTGGGGGTAGTTTCAGTTCTCTAAATCTTATGGATGTTAATCCTTTATCAGATATATGATTTGTAAGTAATTTCTCCCATTTTGTGGCTTTTTATTCCATTGGTATATAACATATTAAAGTTTTCATGAAGTCGTTTGTATTTTTTTTCTTTTATTGTCTGTGTCTTTGGTGTCATATCCAAGAAATCATTCCCAAATCCAATGTCATCAAGTTTTTATCTTATGTAATTTTCTAAGGGTTTTATAGTTTTAGGTCTTACATTTAGGTCTTTGACCCATGCTGAGTTAATTTTTTAAAAAATCATGTTAACTAGTCATGGCTGGTGTGGCTCTGTGAATTGAGTGCTAACCTGAGAACCAAAGGGCCTCTAGTTCAATTCCCAGTCAGAACACAATGCCTGGGTTGCAGGCTGGGTCCCCGGTGTGGGGCACGTAGGAGGCAACACACATTGATGTTTCTCTCCTTCTCTCTCTCCCTCCCTTCCCCTCTCTCTAAATATAAATAAAATCTATAAAAAATAAATCAATAAAAATTATATTAAATAAGGGTTTGATTTTATTATTATTTTGCATGTGGATATCCGCTTTTCCCAGTAGTATTTGTTGAAAAGACCTTTTCTTATTGAATGGTCTTGGTACCTCTGTCAAAAATCACTTGATCTCATTACGTGCCAGTTTATTTCTGGGCTCTCTATCATTTGTCTTTGTGCAGCACCACATTGTTGATTATTGTGACTTCATAATAAGTTTTGAAATTAGGAATGTGAGTCCTCCAGCTTTGTTCTTTTTTTAAAAGTGTATTTTATTGATTATGCTATTATAGTTATCCCATTTCCCCCCACTTTATTCCCCTCCACCCCTCCCACCCGCATTCCCCTTCTTAGTTCATGTCCATGGGTCATACATAAAATAAATTCTCTGGTTTCTACATTTTCTATACTATTCTTAATCTCCCCCTATTTTCTACCTACCATTTATGCTTCTTATTCCCTGTACCTTCCCCCCATTCCTCCTTCCCTTTCCCATTGATAAACCTCCATGTGATCTCCATTTCTGTGATTCTGTTCCTATTCTAGTGTTTGCTTAGTTTGTTTTTGTTTTTTAGGTTCATTTGTTAATAGTTGAGTTTGTTGTCATGTTAATGTTCATATTTTTGATCTTCTTTTTCTTAGATAAGTCCCTTTAGCATTTCACATAGTAAGGGCTTGGTGATGATGAACTGCTTTCACTTGACCTTATCTGGGAAGCACTTTACCTGCCCTTCCATTTTAAATGACAGCTTTGCTGGGTAGAGTAATCTTGGATGTAGGTCTTTGCCTTTCATGACTTTGAATACTTTCCAGTCCCTTCTTGCCTGAAAGGTTTCTTTTTGACAAATTGAGTGATAGTCTTACAGGAACTCCTTTTTAGGTAACTCTTTCCTTTTCTCTTGCTGCTTTTAAGATTTTCTCCTTATCTTTAATCTTGGGTAATGTAATTGTGATGTGCCTTGATGTTCCTCCTGGGGTCCAACTTCTTTGGGACTCTCTGAGCTTCCTGGACTTCCTGAAAGTCTATTTCCCTTGCCAGATTGGGGAAGTTCTCCTTCAATATGTTTTCATATAAGTTTTCAATTTCTTGCTCTTCCTCTTCTCCTTCTGGCACCCCTATGATTTGGATGTTGGAACATTTAAGGATGTCCTGGAGGTTCCTAAGCCTCTCCTCATTTTTTTTGAATTCTTGTTTCTTTCATTCTGTTCTGGTTGAATGTTTCTTTCTTCCTTCTGCTCCAGACTGTTGATTTGAGTCCTGGTTTCCTTCCTGTCACTGTTGGTTCCCTGTAGATTTTTCTTTATTTCACATAATGTGACCTTCATTGCTGCCTGGGTCTTTTTTATGCTGTTGAAGTACCCACTGAGTTCCTGGAGCATCATGATAACCAGTGTTTTGAACCGTGAATCTAATAGGTTGGCTATCTCTTTGTCACTTAGTTGTATTTTTTTCTGGAGCTTTGAACTGTTTTTTCATTTGGGTCTTTTTTTTTTTTTTGTCTCCACATGCCTGTCATGTAGTAAGGGGCGGAGCCTTAAGTGTTCACCAGGGTGGAGCAACCCACTTTGTTGCATTGTGATGCTGTATGTGGGGGAGGGGTCCGAGAGGGAACAGTGCCACTTGCTCTGCTCTCTGCTGGTTTTCAGTCACTTCCCCTGCTTCCCACAATCAAATCGGGCCCTTCTGGTGCTGACTCTCAGTGGGTGGGTTTGTGTACATACATTCTAGGACCCTATGGGTCTCTTCAACGAATTCTCCTGTGAGGCTGGGAGTTTCTCCCACTGCCACCTCAACCCCCACAGCTGTTTTCAGTCAGAGGCTTTGAGGCTTTATTTCTTAGTACTGGGCCCCTGGGTTGTGCAGTCTGTCTTGCTCCCTAGTTATTCCTTCCAGTTTCTGTATGCAAATGTGGGACCGCCCAGTCTGCAAGCCACTGCCTCACCTGGTCCACCAGCTGCTGCCTTGCTGCCAGTCTCTCTGCTCAGCTGCCCATCTCTGCCCCTCCTACTGGTTTGGATGAATGTTTCTTCTTTATCTCCTTAATTGTCAGACTTCCACACAGTTTGAGTTTTTCTATCAGTTCCAGTTGTTTTTTTGTTTGTTTTTAAATTTGTTGTTGTCCTTGGTTGTGCAAGGAGGCACAGTGTGTCTACCTATGCCTCCATCTTGGCTGGAAGTCCTATTTTTTTATAGTAAAATATATATGTTTATATTTCTCTTTTTTCTATAAACATACAAAAATATATATGTTTCTATTTCTCTTTTTAAAAGAGATTTAATAATAACACTTCACAAGACTGGATTTAACTCCCCAACCCCCACTCTGCCAGCTGTCCACCCAGCACAGGTGCATTATAGCAAAGGCTCTTGGAGAGGCATGTCCACCTTGGCTGTGGGCTGGGACTCAAGGTGAACACACTTCACTCCCGCAAGATCAGTAGAAAGGTCTCTCCCTCATGTTCACTGAGCCATCCTGTATCCTGAAGTAGACTCTCTCAGACATGCTCACCACACCTGGGATCGTTTTGGTAGCTATGTTGTTAACTTCGTTCCATTTGTGCACCTAGTCAAATTTCTAGTCCAGGATAGAATTACCATTATCTGTCATCATGGGACCTGCCTTGGTGACATCCTTTCAAAGTTTAATCTCACCACCAAACTTCTGAGTCATAGCTCAATCCCTGGGATATAGCTCATTGGGATAACCTTCATGGGGATTCTTTTGTGCCACTGGTCCCTGAGGTTCTTTGAATCTTCTCCTGAAATTGACGATCAAGATCAAGTGATTGGCATAGCTCACTACAGTCTTATCCTAGGTCAGGTAGCCCCCACTGCTCATGTTGAGATTGAGATCAGCATCTACTTCATCATTACCATAGATGGTGAGATCAGTCTCTGGGTATTGGTCCAGGTCACTGAAAGTTAAGCTATACTGAAGGATGAGCTGAGAGGCTTTGAAGGAAGTGGGATTATAGAGGTTCACATTCTCTTATTTCACTCTTTCAGCTATTCACTGAACAGCATGGACAATTTGAGAACCACTTTCAATTTTCAGCACTTGCTTACTTCTCATGCAAATTTCCACCTTTTCTGATTTTTAGCTTTTTGACGTCTTTGGCCTTGGACATCATGGAGGGGGCTGGGAAGGCTCTGTTAGCTTCCACACCACTGGTGCTTGTTTGCCCCATGCTGCTGCAGGTCCCCGGACTGTGCTCACCCCAGCAGCTGCACGTGGGAACCTGGGACCCAACTCTGACCTTCTTTTTCAAAAACAGTTTTAGCTAATCAGGGTCCCTTGAAATTCCATGTAAATTTTTGGATGGATTTTTTCTATTTTGGCAAAAAATATTGAGATTTTTAAATAGCAGTTGCATTGAATCTGTACATTGCTTTGGGAAATATTGACATCTCAACAATATTAACTATCTTTCAATCTATTAATATGGAATGTGTTTCCTCTTATTTATGTCTTAATTTCTTGCAGCAATGTTTTGTAGCCTTTTATGGTATATCTTTCACCTCCTTGTTTAATTCCTAAATATTTTATTATTTTAGAGCCTTTTGTAATTCTCATTTCCTTTTGAGATTTTCATTTTAAGCATATAGAAATGCAACTGAGTTCTGTGTGTTGACTTTATATCCTGGTACTTTGCTGAATTTTGTTAGCTTTAATGGATTTTTGTGGAATCTATAGGGTTTTCCTTCTTTCTTAGATTTTATTTATTTTTAGAGAGAAGAGGACGGAGGGAGAAAGAAAGGGAGAGAAACACCAATGTCTGAGAGAAACATCGAGCAGTTGCCTCTCACATACCCCCACCTGGCAACCTGGCCTTCAGCCCAGGCATGTGCCCTGACTGGGAATTGAACCTGTGACTTTTTAGATGGTGGGATGACACCCAGCCCACTGAGCCTCACCAGTCAGAGCTAGGGTCTTCTAAATATAAGATTATATCATGTGCAAACAGATAATATTACTTGTTCCTTTCCAATTTGGATGCCTTTTATTCTTTTTCTTGTCTAATTGCTCTAGCTAAAAATTCTAATGTTATGTTGAAAGTGGGCATCCTTCTCTTGTTCCTGATTTTAATGTTAAGTCTTCAAGTCTTTCACTATTGAGTATGATTTATTTGCTGTGGATTTTCATATATAGTTTTTATTGTTGGGGTAGTTGAGGTAGTTCGTTGGTTTTTTTTTTAAGGATGTTGAATTTTGTCAAATGCTGTCTGCATAAATTGAGATGATTTTCCCCTTCATTCTTATTTTGTGGTGTATTACATTGATCAGTTTTTATATATTGAACTATCCTTGCATTCCAGGAACAAATCCTATTTGGTCATTAGTGATGAAGGAGCCATAGAATGTATATATCTTTATTTGTAATCCCCTATAGATGCATATTCAGCGTTTTTTGTCTTCTAACAAAGCTGTGATCAACAGTCTCCTATATATTTTCCCAAATTTGTGTATTTAATCTAGGTTAATATATGTATTTCAAAATATACAGATTTCTAAACAGGACTCGCCAGTTAAGAAAATGGATGCATATTTAAAATTTTGATAGATACTACAGAGTTATGTTCAAAGACACTGTCAATGCTACTCTCATGGACTATATAGGAGGGGGCCTATACCACTCCTAAGTACTGAATGTACACATCTTCTAAACTTTTGCTAGGTTATAAATTTGAGATAATGTCTACCTCACAACATTTTTGTAAGGGTCACATGTGAAAAGATCTCTCATACCACCTGGCTTATTCTCAGCATTCTTTATCTTTTTATTTCACTGCCCAATCTGGCAATAAAATACCCGTAAGGTCTATAAAATGTCAGGGAATCTTAAAGAATAGAATTTACCATCAGATTTCATTTAGTCTTTAAAGAAAGAAACACCAATAGCAATATTTCCAAACAATAACGTCTGAAGAGATGCAATAGCTGTAATAATATTTGGATGTTAAGTTCTGAGGCAGCAGGGTCAATTAAAATAAAAATTAAAAAAAAAAAAAAGAAAGTCTATCCTTTCCCTCCCTCTCCCCCAAAAGAAACTAGAGGCAGTCCCCAACCTGCTTTGTCTCCGGAGCGAAGCCGAGCACCCGAACAGCTGCTCGCGCCCTGCACCCCTCCACCTCCGCAAGGCCCCTTAGGATCTTTCCTCTCTCCTCTTCACCGGAGGAAGGAGGGCTTCTCCTTGTTCTAGTGTCCGGCGCCCTCGGAGGCCACGCCCGCCAGTCTCCCTTCAGGGTTCAGGTTCTCCATCCCAGAGTGCACCAGGGATCCCGAGAGCCACCCAGCTCTTGCTCTTTTCCGGCAGTGTCCCACAGAAGTCCGCGACCATTGCACATGTCCAATTTTGTTTTGGGGGGGGGGTTGGTTTTGGAGACTGAACTTCTATGACCTGCAGCTCGAAATGTGGAGCAATGTGCGAGTCGGAAGCCGGGACCCGTCTGTCATCCTCCTCAGACGTCACAGCTGCGAGAAGCTACTCCGGGAGCTGGAGTTGGGGCTCTGTCGGACCCAACTGCCTTCAGGATTGGATCAACCTTGTTTGCCTAGATTTCAGCTAATTTAACCTAAAGAGCTTTTTTTGAATTTTATTTTTTCCAAAGTCTACCACGTGAGAATTCAGCTTCTAAGGTGGTGCGTGTGTGGGTTCCTCAAAGTGCTCTCTCCTCCGACCGGGAGGCGGGGGTCACCAAAGGGCCAGCGCTGGGAGAGTGGGAAAATCCTTCAGGTCCCTCCACCGGTGGAACGCACTACCCTGAGGGCCCGCCTCCCGGCAGTCGCGATTGTGATCGATTGAACTAGGCAGAAAACCATCTCGCCTCAATCTCAACGGGTCTCGATTGGCTCGACACACACAAACTTCTATAGCCCAAATCTAGAGCCGCTTGGGTGGTGAATTCCTCCTTAAAGGAGTTTGATAGCAGCTTTTACGTGTTGTAAGAAACATGGTGATTGGTTGCAGCGCTCACAGAATCGGTTGGTAGTAAACAGAGAGACTCCTGGGACCGTGGATTGGTCCGTGTTCCGGGGCCTTGTAAATTCTTCCGGATTCCGCGTGCTGGCTGGCTGCTCTCCTTCCCCGCCCCCGCAGTCTCCCCTGCTAATTGGTCACAGTTCTGCCCTAGGGGAGGAGGTGGTATAGGCGTTATCGTGCTGCGTCACTTCCGTTTACTGTCGGCCGCCGCCGTGGACCGCTCAGAATACCGCGGCGAAGGGGCCGAAGGAGCTGGGGGACTAGAGGCGGGGTGGGCGGGGAGGGTGGGCGGAAGGGGGAGGAAATCCCATCACAGAGACGCCAGCCTGGACGTTCCCGCCTCCTCCGACACTGTTGAGTCTGATCGGAGAAGGGTCGTTGCCTTCTCCTGCGGGAAGGGGGGCGGAGCCCGGCTCAGGTGAGGAGACCCTGTCAGTGCGAGTGGTGGTGGCGCGCGCGGGCTCGCTCTTGTGGAGACTGTTGAGCACCAGGGGCGCTGGGATAGCGGCGCAAGCAGTGTCGCGACAGGACTTCTGGGGAGCGCGCAAACGCATACTGGTGCCCCTCGGCTACCCTGCCTGTCTTTCTGAAGGGGTATTGTTACCCTACGGAGCGGAGGGGCCAGGAGGATGGGAGGTGGGTTCTTCTGCGCAGGCGTCCCCCGTGTCCCGACGCCCCGCTGTGTATCGGCCAGGTTGGGCGGGGGCTCTTGCCCCCTAGATCTCGGGGCAGAAGAGGTAGGTTACGGGGGTGCGGTGGGATAGGTCTCCGGACCATCAGCCTAGAGGATCTGCTGCCCTGCGGAGTGGGGTCGCGTGGCTCCCTTTCTCTCGTCTTGGATCTCCTTAAGGACAAGGTTTCTATTCATCATAGCAAGGCCAAGGCAGTCTGGAATCGGGAACTGACTGCTGACCCTGGAGGGGTGGAGCCAGTGTTTTGGAACCGCTCAACTTATTATCAGAGGACTGAAGTGGTTATAGGCATTTATTGAGTGCCCACTACCGGGCTTCGTGGAAGTATAGCCGCTCCTCCTTCTCCCCTTGTAGATTTGTACATAAATACATAAGACAGTGAGTTGAGGGGGAGTTGGAGTTTAGGGGTTTTTTTTTTCCTTCCAAAATGGGTCATTTGTTTTTAAGTGACTCTGCATTCGGGCATAGTGGAAGGTACTGTAGAAACTAATTCCTGAAAAGAATATAAATTTTAATTTAATTTAGGGGAAATTTTTGAATTAAAGCCAAAGCAAAGTCTTGATTACTGATATGCACGGATTCTGGTTAATTTGAATGGAAAAAAGTAAGAAGCCCTTCACATTCAAGAATTGAACAAAATTTTTTCCCAAAATACGTTAATATATAGGGTGGAGCAAAAGTAAACTAAGAGTTTTTTTCTGTATTATTTGTTACTTGTATTATTTTCCATAGGAACAACTGTAAACCTACTTTTGTTCCAATCTGTACTTTTCAGTTGTAGTAAATAGAAGGTATTACATACATTGGGATTTTTAGATGTTGAAGTGCCTTCCTCATCATTAATGGTTTGTTATTTTTGTACAGGCTGTTGTGCCTTAGATAATATTAAAAAATGTGGGCTGGGTGTCTCTATTTTCTAGAGAACTTGCTTTTCATGTGCTAAAGTCTTAGGATTTCCTTGTTGAGGGTGCTTGGCCCTCAGCTAAAAGAGTAGAGGTTGAGGGGGAGCAGGGAACAGATCAGATGGGGAGAGAAGAAGTTTTAGAGAAAAGCCTCTAAATGGAGCAGAGGCCTCCCATAATTGCTTTAACTGCCTCTGGAGATTTCAACAAACTTGGGAAGACTGGCCGGGCTACTGCAGCTAGCTTGATGACCTGCCAGGTAAGACCAATTGGTTGGGAACTTGTTCTGGGCCCTTGGATTTTGCTGAATTAAATGAACCAGAACTTTTTAAAGAGTCCTGAAATCAACTTGTTTTCTGATATGCAAATTTTTCTCTCCTAAAAGTTGTGTCAAAACAGTGTAATTAGCTGAAGATACTGGCAAGCTGTTTTCTGGTTCATAGTGGTGTCTCTAGCAAAATTCTGAAAGATTTGGAAGAAAAGCATCTTATAATTGAATGTTTTTCTAAATTTAGGGTCAGCAATCTCAAAGGAGCCTTTGTTGTAAGACTCTCATGAGAAGTTGAAGTAATTTTTAAAAGTCACTTGGATACAAAATGCTTGTAAATGTTTTAGTATTTAAGTACTTAGCATGAATTATATGGAGTTCTTCAGTGTGGGTGAGACTGAGTACTATCTCGCATACAGTCAGATATGACAACGGTTGCTGTAGTGCTGACACAGGATCTTGAATCTGCTTCAGTTTCTTCTTGGAAGGGAAAAGAAAAACCCAAGGTATTGATTCCATGTTAGTTTTCAACTTTTTAAAAAAATGTACATTTATAAACAAATACTTTCCCCCTCTGCAAGTTTTAAGCTTATGATTTCTATTTTACTGTACTTAACATTGCTCAAATATGGATGTTGCCTAGCAGAGCCAGTTTTTGTTAGAGCTGCAGGTGGGATGGAATGTAGCACTACACAGCACCTTTTGTCTTTGTGTGCAGTGAACTTCTCATGCTAAAAGACCAGCTGTTTCTGAGTGAACTATTGTTCTTTACAGTTGTTTTCATCATTTTCATCACTGAATAGTGGCTTTTCATCTCAAGGCCAATTTGGGAGGAGGGGTGACTTTCTACATAGCTAGATGGATAGTTGATTTATCTTTCTGACAGTTCACACATATTAGGAATTGTGTTGGAGCACTAATGTTATTGTAATATACTAGGCATAGATAACTTTCTTGGTATTCAGGATTATATTTTTGTCTGTGGATAACTTTCCTTCTGATCTTCTAATATTTGAATGGTATGTTTAAGATTCCAGTATTTCCTTGATTCTAAAATAGTTTTGCTCCCATTTTAATCTTGAAGACAGGATGCCATCAGTAGGCATTATGCTATAGCCTAATTAACAGCTTTTTTCTTTTTCCTACTGTTAATGAAGTATGTTGCATCTTATAATCACTGGCATCGAAGATTTAATGACATTTGGTACACTTAAAAGCTGTATTTTGTACCAATTGATTCACTGTAATTATAACCACTTCATTTTCCAAATTTGTACTCTGAAGAAAGTTTGTTATTGCCCTGACCGTGTGGCTCAGTTGCTTGGAGCATCATCCCGTACACCAAAAGGTAGGAGTGGGTTCGGAGGCAACCAACCAATGGATGTTTCTCTCTCACATTGATGTTTCTCTCTCCCCCTCACCAAAAATGTATAAACATTTTAAAAATTAAAAAAAAAAAGTTATTGAGGCAATCCTACTAGAAGTGATACTTTTTTTTTTTTTTACATAAATGGAATTTTTATGAAACACTAACAAGTGGTTACTTTTACTAATTTTGAAGGATGTTTGAGGGGTGAATCTCCTTTCAGAAATTAGACTTTGTAGTCTGTTACTTTGTGTACTTGATAACAAGTTTACAAATGCTGTATTTCCAACTTCTTACGTTTAAAATGATTTGGATGAATCATGCTAAACATAATTCTGAATCTATTATTCTGAATATATTATTTTTTGGTGCAATTGATTTTTCACTATACCTTCATTAATCCATTATAATTTAAAATCCACTGAACAGTTTTTCCTCTAAAAATGCAAGACCTTCTGTTTAGCCCTTCTGTTTTAGTCTCTACTGCAAGAGAGGTTTTGAGGAAAGATAGGGAGAAGAAAACCCAGTTTTGGAGTTTGGTTGTGAGGGGAACCCACAGATGGTATAAAAATCTAAATATATTTAGTAACATACATTGTAGTCTTTGAGTGGAATGGCTAAAGCAACTCAGCATGAAAAGTATCAGTTTCTTGCTGAATGCTGTTGATTTGATAAGTGATTCAGAAGTGAAGGGATATACTACTTTGAAGTAAACTAGGTACAAAAATGAATGAAATCTATTTTTTTCTCTATTGGAAAGGCACTAACAATAATAGTGTCTACAAAGCTTTGGCATGGCTTTTTTCTTGATAAAGTGGTTTTGTTCGTTAAGAAATATGTTTCTTGATCTGTCATGGTGAAAAGGCAATGAAAGCTTTTTTTCAAAATGATGAAAAGGTTGTATGTGGGGAGCATAACTGGGGGTGGCAGGCAACATTTTCTAAATAATAGAGGAAAAATACATTTAGACTTCTTAAGCAGATGTTAAAATAGATACACTTTCAGATTTGCAAGTAGCTAAAAGAAGCCATTTCTGGTTGTTTTTTTATACCTTTGTGAAGTTTGCATGATCTTTAGAGCTTTAACTGGCTACAGGTGTTCTTTTATTCCTCTAGGTAATCGGCTAGCTGGTTATTCATTTTAAATTTTAAGAAAATGTAATACCCAGGAAAGGGAAATTAGTAGGCCAGTTACAGTGTGAGTATAAAATTCTAAACAGGATAAAGCAGTGAAATTTGTCGTAAATTACTTTTAAGTTTAAAGGTAGTGTTTTCAGTCAGTCATGTAACTGGCTGTCCTGGGCATGCCCATCTTTCAGATAGCACTCTCTGCTGGTGGGCCACCACCCTGACAGACCACCTCTCTGACAGGGTTGGAGGACCAGGATTTTCACTGTATGAAGGTAAGCCTGCTGCCAGGAATGTACTCTGTCACCCTTACCTTCTCCCGGAAGCTCTGCTCCCTGATTATTGTTCTGCACCAGGCTAATGGAAGGCAGTGTTAGGGAGGAGCCAGTAGCAAGAGGCAGTGGGAGGAGAAGGCAGAACTCATCCTGCCTTCTCCTCACCTTCCAAACTGGGGTCTGTTGGCTGTGGTGAAGGCTTGGCGTTGGCATTAAGGGAGGATTTGAGTAAGAGAAGTCCCTCCTGCCACCTCTTCCACAGCCCTTGCTCTAATTTTTACTCCAATAGCTGTTGTTTTACAGACCTGTCTTTTCACTCTCACTGACCCCCATCCTTGACCTTGAGCCTGCTTTTCAGCTTTATCCCCTTACCCCCTCAATCTCTTAATCCTTATTCCTTGCCTTGCTCACCCTTGTAACTACATACTATTCTCTCCTGAGTATTCTGTTATCATTCATCTGGGCTAGATCTTACTGGGGGCTTGTTTCCAATATAGCAAAGTGAGGTTTTGAGGTTGGACTTGGGTTTATAACTCTTCTTCACTTACAGTGCTGGTTGGGTGATGTTGGCCCTAGTCATGGGGATGACAGTTACTCCTTGACATTCATCCATAAGAGATAATATATGTAAAGTACCTATAGGACCTGGATTTTAGTAGGCATTCAACCCTTGCATCCCATCCAACTAACTCTCCACCCACCAACTAATAGAAGTATACTAGTATGTGTAGTACACTGAGCAGGTGCTTTGATAGTTCGCTACCATAGTAACAGGTTAAAGGCATACTTTGTGATGATCTTGGAAGGTAGTGTTGCTGAGAAAATGCTAGGCAATTAATTTCACAAAATTGAGTAGCACAATATATGTATAAATTGAAGGCTGCCCTTACACTATAGTCTCATTTATCCTATATATATGAAGAATGAGATTCCACATACATGCATTTTTCATATATGAAACTTATTTACGTCAGTGATTTTCAAACTTTGGACTTCAGGATTCCTTTATAAATTGAAAAATTATTGATGAGTCTGAAGAGCTTTTTGTGTGTTATAGCTATCAGTATCTAACATACTAGAAATTAAAATTGAATTCATTAAAAATAATAAACCCATTATATGTTAATATCAATAACACTATAAAAATAGTTATCAAAAAAATAACTATTTTTCCAAAACAAATTCTTAGGGAAAAGAATGGCAGTTTAAAAAAAAACAAAACTATGTTTTAGAACAGTTTTTGATTTCTAGGAAGATTGTGAAGATAGAAAAGAGAGTTTCCATATACCCACAATCAGTTTTCCTATTATCAAGGTCTTAACATTAGTATGGTAAGTTTATTATAATTAATGAACCATTACTGATATATTATCAACTAAAGTCCATTCTTTACTCAGGTTTCCTTAGTTTTCACCTCTTGTTCTTTTTCTGTTCCAAGATCTCATCCAGGATATCACATGACATTTAGTCATCTTGTCTCCTTAGGCTCCCCTTGGCTATGACAGTTTCTCAAACTTTTCTTGTTTTTGGTGACTTTGATAGCTTTGAGTATTCATCATTTATTTTGTAGACTGTCCAGTTGGGGTTTGTCTGGTGTTTTTCTCATGATTAGACTGGGGTTGCAGGTTTTTGTGGGGAAGACCACAGAGAGAAAGTGCCATTCTCATCACATCAACATGTGATGCCCACTAACATGTATACTATGAATATAGCTTAAAGCCACTGATGGTGCCCTAGATCATCTGGGTGAGAAAATGTTTGTTGGGTTTCTCCACTGTAAAGTTACCCTTTGCCCCTCCCTTTCTGTACTGTTCTCTGGAAGGAAGTCACTATGCATAGTTCACACTTAAGGAGTGGCGAGTGGGGAATGTGCTCCATCTCCTTGAGGACAGAGTAGCTACATAAATTATTTGGAATTCTTCTGCTTAGATTTGTCTCTTCTCTCCCATTTATTTATCTGACCAACCATTTATATCAGTGTATTTACTTTACACTTTGGGTTATAATCTAATATTATTTTATGTATCTTTTTGCTCAAACTATTTCAGCTTTGACCTATAAGAAAATTTTCTCCTCTTGGGCTCTGTCCCTTTCATATATTCCCATTATCATGTTTATTTGTTTGTAGCACTTCCTTACCTTCTGGCACTACAAGATTCTGGGGGTTTATTTTGTATATTTCCTGCCTCAGTCCTAGAATCAGCCATTTCTCCAAGAAGCCTTGGTTCCTTTTATTAATGAATGGTATTTGAAATAAACATCTGTGCGCTGGGAATGTTCACTGTGTCATTGTTTTGCATTTTGCAAATCTCTTTAATGTGTAGTTTAATAGAAGACAGGTTAGTTGCAATGTAAAATCTGAAACTATATCAATGAACTCTTCATATTCTGTTACATGAAAATACATTAATTTATATCTTTCACTTTAAAGAGATTTTTTTTACCCATACCTTATTTTGTAACATAACCTCATGGTTACAACATTAGTCATTTGGAAAATGTTGATTCACTGAGTTATGCAGAGCTTTCAAATGTTGACACATTTATTATGCAATATTTTTTAAAATCACATTTTATTAATGTCACTCATGATCTCATTAGAAGAGCACCGGGAAGCTACCAAGCTCACAGTGACAGATACAGATATTCCAGAATTCTAATTTTCACCTGAAAGCTCCGATGTTATCTTAGGCAAGAAATACTCTAAGTTGTTTTCCTTGAAATGACAAGCTCATTTTATTCATTTCCAAGAAAATGTCTGGCAAATGCTCAAGTCTGAATAACCATAGTTTGTCATTCATTCTTCTAAGTAAAAATGCTGTTCTCTGAAAAAAGCAGTGGATGCTGCTTGTGACTCAAAATTGCACAGTATTTTTTCCTTGAGACAACATCTTATTTCAACATGCAGCACAATTACTCCCAGGTGTACTTCCCATTTCATCTCAAAAAAGATATATACATGCTCATGAATCAAGACTAAAGAACAAGCCCTGGCTGGAGTGGCTGAGTGGCTTGAGCACCAGCCTGCAGACAAGCAGTTGCTGGTTCGATTCCTGATTCCCAGTAGGGACACATGCCTGGGCTGTGGCCCAGGTCCCCGGTTGGGGGCCTACAAGAGGCAACCACACATTGATGTTTCTCTCCCTCTCTTTCTCCCTACCTTCCTCTCTGTCTAAAAGTAAATGAATAAAATCTTTAAAAAGAAAAAGAACCTGACTGATATTGTGCTTAAATGTGAAAATATTTTTACAAAAATTATCTGTAAAGTGATGATAGTCTTTAGTTCAAAATTATGTGCCTCATGGCTAACTTTTCTGATGACTCGCTGTAATCATTAACATCAGTTATGAGCATTCACTATCCAACACCTACCTTCCTACCCTTACCTGTTTTCCTGTCAGAATGGATACACAGCTCCCCCCACCTCAAACCTCTCCCCACCTTTACCTTTGTCTAGAATATCCTTTATGTCTCATTTTATCCTAAACCAATACCTAGCTCTGTTGTCAGTGCCACCAGGAAGCTGTAAATAATCTTTGTCTTCTTTGAGCCACCGTGTACACTTTATCACTTACGTGGCATTTAATGCTTCCTACTTTGTAATATGGTTGTATATGGCTTGTTTCTGCTAAGCATCACTGACAGGTAGGACTATGCCATATAAATCTCTGTTCCACAGCAGTTAACCTTGAACAAAGTAAGCACTTTAAAACATTGGATGAATGAATTTGTATACCAAGTATACAGCACCTTCCAGGGCTGTTGAGATCTCTAGGGCTTCAAGTTGCTGGGCCTCTCCTCCCGTGGTGGGTCAGCTGTCTCATTTTGCATCTGTCAACCTGCAGTCATGTTTTCCCTTACTTTAGAATTGCTATTGCTCATCTTCAGTTAGGAAACTAGAAAAACTTGAATTTTGTTTAAAAAAGAAGAATGTGTGAGGGTTTGAGGGACTTTCCGGTAAGAAATCTCTCATACGTAGGTTTTGATCTTCATTTCAGATACTGAGACTTTTTCTGTCTTCCTAATAGCACTCTGATTTCCTGTCTATTAATGATTTTGACCCCCTGCCCTTTATGTATAATCTTGTTTGGGTGGATAAAAAGCAACCAGCCTTCAACTACAGAAGTAAAAACAGAAGGAAATACCCTTCCTCTTTGCTTGTCCAACACAATCAGGAGTGGGGTGGGTGCTCCCTAAGCCTGGTATATAGGAGCTCTCCCTGGGGCTTTGAATCTCGAGCATGTGATGTGTATACTGAAGGAACTGTTGGAGGCCATTTATTGCAGAGGAAGTAGCTGAAGGAAACTTCCTAATATACTAGTGTGACTGTGGATTTTGCTTTCTAACCCTTCAGAGTTCCTTTGCTGCCTGATTATCTTCAGCATCCCAAATCTTTGCTTTCTCAAATATCTTTAGCCCAAGTAAGCCAGAGTTGGGTTCTCCTGGTTCTAAGTAAAAAGTCTTACCTGACAGACTATTATAACTACATCTAGCTGTATTTTAATGCCCCAATTAATTAGATTTCTTTAGTTATGCGAAAGCCCGATTGAGAAAGTATGTGGTGATATATTATTTTGTTAATGACTTTTAAAACAGTATTTATTAATGTTTACTACATGGGGCCTCTTAATGCTAACTGGCACCTTAGAATCAAAGAACTAAATTGAGATTTGTCATTAACTTAATTTTGGGACAGTGATGGGGGGTTGGAAATAAAACATATAAAGTATATATACAAAAATGCCCTTTCCTAACGGACAGTAGCATCTGTTTGTTTGTATGGTTACACAACTTTATTCTTTAGTGTCACCAAGTATGAGCAGCAGATACTGTCTGGGCTCTAACCAGATCCCCTTGATCCCTTTTACTGGTCTGTGCACCCGTGGTGCAGCTTCTGTATGCTTTTGCTTCTAATGGCTTGCATCTGTGACTCTTAAGAGGACCAGGTCTTTGGGTGACTGGCATCACTTTGTGCATGGGCCTGGAGAGCTGGAAGTGCCTGGCAGTTTCCATCCCCCTGGAGAGGCTCTTAGCTGTTGACGACTAATAATGCAGGGCTACGAAAGACCAGTTCCTTTGTCATGAGGTGACTTAAGCTCATTTATACTCCAGAGCTTCCCACCAGACCAGGCTTAGGCTGGGATTTTGCCCCAAATCACACAGCTTGGCTGCTGCTGTTTTCCTGTCATGCTCCCCACTCCTAGTTTTTCCTGGGAGCACCTCCTTCATAAATCACTTGCACTTGATCGTTCTCTCAAGGTCTGCTTCTGGGAAACCTTACTTAAGATGGTATGAATCTAAGCCTTCTTCATATTTGTGGCCTTTAGAATCACTTTTGGACATCATAGGAATGCCCTGCTATTTCCAGTTCATTCTTGGAATATCAGTGTTGGCACTTAGGGGTGGCCAAAACATATGTTTAAAAATGCTGCTGCATCAGCCCTGGCTGGTGTGGCTCACTGGATTCAGCACCAGCCTGCAAACCGAAAGGTCGCTGGTTTGATTCCCTGTCAGGGCACATGCTTGGGTTGCATGCAAGGCCCCCAGTGGGGGCGAGCAAGAGGCAACTAGTCAATGTTTATCTCACACACTGATGTTTCTCCGCCCCCCCTTTCTTTCTCCTTTCTCTGAAAATAAATAAAATTTTTTTTAAAAAAATGCTAGTGCATCAGCTGCATTTCTCATTTGATTTAACTCATGGCTTCACTTTTACCTTAATTGAGTATGCACATGTTACTGGATATTAAAAAGCTTCTCTTAAAAGTCTATTAGTGCACTCACAGCAATAGATTGCTCTTCTCTGTATAACTTGTCCTTACCGATCCATTCAGAAATATTGGTCAGTATATACTGTATTTAATTGCATTCCCTGGCATGTGATAGAATAACTATTTATTTAAATATTGGATCATCAAAAGCTTCCTCTCCTAAAATGCTTTAAATAACATAGGAATTATCTTTTCCACCGCATTTAATAGATACTTTCTATAAAACCGTTTGGTACCAATGCCTTTTCAGGGGTTGGGGAGTAACACTTTGGCCACTTTTTCTAACTTCATGTGTGTGTGGTTCTGATCTCTTCTGGCTCTCTTCTTTTTAGATTTTAAGAACAAATTTTACCAAAAGTATATGTTGCTTGCTAAGTAAAGATCACTTAAAGAATCAAATAGTTCTACAAGATTTGTTGAGACAAACACCAGACCTTAGCCTCTCTGCTTTCCATTTTCTCTTCCCCGAGGCTCACTTTCAACTCCTAGCTAATTCTTTTGATAATTATGTGCCTATCCTAAAATGATATGCTTGGAGCTACTTAATTTTTTAACAAGATGTTATCTATTGGCTTCCTCTTGGTTAGAGATAAGAATTTTGTTTTTTTAAATGAATTTGTTAGTTCCTCCTTATAATTCCACTAGTCTTGGTCTGTTAATTTCAATGAGCACTCACTCCTGCCTCCATCTTCACATTATATGGTATTTTTTGGACTGTAAGACGCATTGGACCATAAGATGCATCTAGGTTTTAGAGGAGGAAAATAGGGAAAAAAATTTGAAGCAAAAATGGTAAAATATTTAATAACATAAATAACATAGGCTGCCACCCCCCACCCCACCCCAGCAAGCCAGGTAAGCTACATTCGGACTATAAGATGCACCCCCATTTCCTCCCAAATTGGGGGGTGCGTCTCATAGTCCGAAGAATATAGTAATTAGAATTTTCATTAGATTAGCAGTTCTCAGAATATACTCCAAGGATCCATAGGGGCCTCTGACACTTTTTCAAGGGATCCGTGAGGTCAAAACAATTTTTATTATAATATAAAGACTTATTTGCTTTTTTCACTCTCCTTCTTCCATTAGTGTACAGTGGAGTTTTCCAGAGGCCATGTGATTTATAATATTGCAAAAGCCTGAATGCACAAGCAAATGTGAGAATCCACATGTCTTCTGTTAATGCAGAAATGTAAAAACACTGCCACTCTTCTCATTTTGAGGGGAAAATAAAATTTTTATAAAAGTGGTTTCAATTAACATGTAATTATTATTTTAAAATTAATATTTTATAATTTTCTCAGTTTTAAATTACCTAGAGCTTTTAAAAATTTATCCTAGCTTTTTTATTTTTTAAAGATTGTATTTATTTATTTTTAGACAGAGGGGAAGGGAGGGAGAGAGAGAAACATCAATGTGTGGTTGCCTCTCACGAGCCCCCTACTGGGACGTGGCCCACAACCCAGGCATGTGCCCTGATTGGGAATCGAACCAGCAGCCCACTGGTTTGCAGCCTGGCACTCAATCCACTGAGCCATACCAGCCAGGGCCACCCTAGCTGATTGTAGCCATAGGCGAGGAGGAGTCAGGGTTCAGTAAATGCTGGTTGAAGATGTCTGCATTGCCATCTGCACATGTGTTATTGTAACACCAGTTCTTCTGGCCTTCTGTTGTTTTTGTGCTCTCCTGGATGATCACCTCTTACCCAGTATAATTGTGCATTTCCAAAGTCATCTGTACATTACATGCATGTAGATGGGCTTTAATTGTCAGAAGGACATTGTACTGTATATTTGTCATTTGCAGCTGCCCAGAATCTTTTTAATATCTTCTTTACATTCAGATAGCCTGCAGATTGTGAGCCCACTTGCCTAAGGTAGAATCATAGTTTCAGTGCAGATACAAGAACTAGGTTCCCTTGGTCATTTGTACTTGAGTAGGGTTTGGATGCAGATGTGAGCAATATGGAACAATATTGCACACTTAGAACTATTCTCCTATATGGTAACCATTTAAATTAATTAAAATTAAAAGTCCAGTTCCTCAGTTGCACTAGCCACATCGCAGGTGCTCAAAGATACATGAGACTAGTGTATAACATAGCAACCATGCTGATAACTTCCATCAGTGTAAAAAGTTCCATTGGTCTAGAAGGTGCAATGGCAACTACTTTTCTGGGCAGCTAATCCAGAGCAAGATCCATGCAAGCTGCAGGTGGTAGAGGTGGCAGTGACAGTAGTGAGTTTTCTAGAATGGTTCCACAATGTGGTTGGGTGCTCTGAGGCATTCAAGCAGAGCTCTCCCATCCTCCTAGAGATTTTGTGGCCTTCCCAGCATCCCTTAATCACAACTTCTTTCTCCTCAAATCAGTTGAGTGGACTCTACTATGCTCAGTTAAGGACTCTGACTTATACTGAGGTGCTTTCTGACACTCTTGATGTTGGAAAGGACAGCTGAATAATCCAATTAGCCAGTTTTATGGCTAAGATTAGCTTTGATCTGGTGTATTTCATTTCCATCCCTAAACCAAGTGATCATAAATTGATGTATTAAATGATACTGGGATGAAAGAATATTGCCATTAAGGAGAAATTAGCTTGAAGTATCTCGAAATAGAAAATTGCACAGTTATTAACTTAGAGAACAAGTGTTTCTCCAGGTTTTGATCATCTCTAGGGTCACCATGTTAGTTTCACAACTTCCAGAGCCCCTTAAGAGAAAAGGAAGCCTTTGCTTTTATACTGCCCTGAAGATGACCTGACTACAAGGCATAGCAGGACATTCCAGGTATCCGTAAAGTGTTTTGAGAAGAGCCTGAGTTGAGTGTTTTGAGAACTTGAGTTTATCTCCAGGGCTGTGTTACAGCATTTATTATAAGGCTGATGACCTCTAGGCAAATGGGAAGTTAAATGTTTGTATGGACTGTTTACCTATCTTCCAGTATTATTTCACCCTCTGCCTTTGTGGGGTTGTGCTAAGCTACCTCAGGAGTCTCTTTTCGAAGGTATCTGGGCCTAGGGAATTTTCCTCAAAATGATGCTTTCTGAGACTACAATATCCTTGCTGCTTATGCCTTTCCTATAAAAAGTGGGGATTGAGCGTTAAGAGGTAGCATTCTAGTGAATGACCTTTTGTGGAAAAGAATGATAGTTTCTTCTTAAACTCAAGATAACTGACATTTCAAAATATGAGGCCTTTTCCTTAGATAATCACATTTCTGCTGCTTGTCGAAGAAGAAAGGCACTGAACAGAATATCATCCTTTTAAATCTCTATGCTACAGCCCTGGCTGCTGTGGCTCGGTTGTTTGAGCGCCGTCCCATGTACTGAAAGGTAGCAATTTCAATTCCCCCTCAGAGCACATACCCAGGTTGTGGGTTCAGTCCCTGGTGGGAGCCCTTACAAGAAGACAATCAACCAATGTTTCTCTCTCTCCCCTCCCCCTTCCTCTCTCTCTAAAAGCAACAACAACAAAAAAATGTCCTTGGGTAAGGATAAAAAAAAATTTAATAAATAAAGAAATTGGTGTGCTGGGTTGAAATGCTGTTTATTTGGAAAGTTAGTCTTTTATGTCCCCCTCCAGACATAAAAGATCTCCCCATCTGGATTGTTTATCTCTTGTTTTTCTTTCTCCATTAGTTTTTTATTGAGGTATAATTTATTGAGTTGTATTAAGGTATAATGTACATACCATAACATTCCTTGTTTTAAGTATACAGTTCAAATATTTTTAGAAAGTTGAGTTGTACAGTCATCACCACAATTCAGTTTTAAAACATTTCCATCATCCCTCCCCCCCAAATTCCCTTTTCCCATTTGCAGTCCTTCTGTCATCACACGCCCAGCCCTGGATGACAGCTAATCTTTGTTTCTATAGACTTACATACCCTTTCTGTGCCACAGACACAAGCTTCCATTGCACTGTTTTTTATTGAATGGATTTCCATTTAGCCCACCTGTCTTAGTATCACCTCCATTGCACTTATCTTGGCATCTCGACAACCAGTTCCTGAGCCTTTGGGTGGGTGGGGAGCTTGTATCTAAGTCAGGATGTTTTATCCACTGCCAGTTTAGGATTTAGCTTTCTGGGAATGCTAAGTCAGTTGTCAGTCATTCATTTACCTGTTCACCTGTTCCAAAATGCTATTTATATTTATTTCTCGTACTTTTTTCCTTGTGGGTTTATACTTTTAAAACAAAACCAAAACCAAAAACTTTAGTGTATTTTTAATGGGGTTTCAGAAATAAGCATGTGTGGTGGGGAGGTAAATACATGTGTGCAATCTACTACCATCTATAACTAGAAATCTTCCCCACTAATATTGATTTACCCTTTTCACTTATTTAAGGTGACTTAAAGACTCTGGAATATGCTCATTGTCCTTAAGGAATGTAGAACTCCAATTAACTTCTGAGGGATAGATATTCTATCATGCACAGGTTGGTCTTTTCTAACATGGGCCCTGCGTGTTAAAAGTGGGTCATGTGAAGAGTGAAGGGGGAGCCTGTTGACAACCAGTAGCTGACCCCACATGTGTGCATGCTTCCAGGGCTGCAGCTAAGTTAGCATTTGCTCCTTGTTTGACAGGTTTTCAGTCTGTGTGCCCGTTACCAAAAACATCACAAGCATTTAAAGATCCAAGCTTGGCCTCCCACGCCTCTCTCTTCATCACACCTTCTGTGCTCTGGCTTTGTCGTAAGCTTTTTTAAGTCTTAACACTTTCTTTTCCCATAGGATCATGGATTTTCCTGGACATTTTGAACAGATCTTCCAGCAACTGAACTACCAAAGACTTCATGGCCAGCTCTGTGATTGTGTCATCGTAGTGGGAAATAGACATTTTAAAGCCCACCGCTCTGTACTGGCAGCCTGCAGCACGCATTTCCGAGCCCTGTTCTCAGTGGCAGAGGGAGATCAGTCCATGAACATGATCCAACTGGATAGCGAGGTAGTGACAGCAGAGGCCTTTGCTGCACTGATTGATATGATGTATACCTCCACCCTCATGCTGGGGGAGAGCAATGTTATGGATGTCTTATTGGCAGCCTCTCACCTGCATTTGAACTCTGTTGTTAAGGCATGTAAACATTACTTAACGACAAGGACGCTGCCCATGTCTCCCCCCAGTGAGCGTGTTCAGGAACAGAGCGCCCGCATGCAGCGCTTTTTTATGCTGCAGCAGCTGGGACTAAGCATCGTGAGCTCAGCCCTCAATTCCAACCAGAGTGGTGAGGAGCAGCAAGCCCCCCTGAGCTCATCGATGCGCAGTAACCTGGATCAGCGGACACCATTCCCCATGAGACGCCTTCATAAGCGCAAGCAGTCTGCAGAGGAGCGGACCAGACAGCGCCTCCGACCCACCGCGGATGAGTCTGCCGTTTCCAATGTTACACCAGAGAATGGGCCTTCAGGGGTTCATTCTCGAGAGGAATTCTTCTCGCCAGACTCTTTGAAAATTGTGGATAACCCTAAGGCCGACGGAATGAATGACAACCAGGAAGACAGTGCCATCATATTTGACCAGTCTTTTGGTGCTCAAGAAGATGCCCAGGTGCCTAGCCAGTCTGACAACAGCGTCGGCAACATGGCACAGTTGTCCATGGCTTCTCGTGCAACTCAGGTCGAGACTAGTTTTGAGCAGGAAGCTGCAACTGAGAAAGGTGGTTTTCAGTGTGAAAATCCTGAGGTTGGCCTTGGTGAGAAGGAGCACATGAGAGTAGTGGTTAAATCGGAGCCCTTGAGCTCTCCTGAACCTCAGGATGAAGTGAGCGATGTGACCTCACAAGCAGAAGGCAGCGAATCTGTGGAGGTGGAGGGAGTTGTGGTCAGTGCTGAGAAGATAGACCTCAGCCCTGAAAGCAGTGATCGGAGTTTTTCAGATCCCCAGTCTAGCACTGACAGGGTAGGTGATATCCATATTTTGGAAGTCACAAATAACTTAGATCATAAGTCCACTTTTAGCATTTCAAACTTTCTTAACAAGAGCAGAGGAAGTAACTTTAGTGCAAATCAGAACAATGATGATAATATCCCAAACACCACTAGTGACTGCAGGCTGGAGTGTGAAGCCCCGTATTTGTTGAGTCCAGAGGCTGGGCCTGCGGGTGGGCCCTCCTCGGCCCCTGGCTCTCATGTAGAAAACCCATTCAGTGAGCCTGCAGACTCCCATTTCGTTAGGCCTATGCAGGAAGCGATGGGCCTGCCATGTGTGCAGACATCAGGCTATCAAGGAGAACAGTTCGGGATGGATTTTTCCAGATCTGGTTTGGGCCTCCACTCCTCCTTCTCCAGGGTAATGATGGGTTCCTCAAGAGGAAAGGCCAGTAACTTTCCATACTACCGCCGTATAGCTCCCAAAATGCCAATTGTAACTTCCGTCAGGAGCTCACAGATACCAGAAAACACTGCCAGTTCCCAGCTAATGATGAATGGGGCCACGTCCTCATTTGAAAATGGGCATCCTTCCCAGCCTGGCCCGCCACAGTTGACCAGGGCGTCTGCTGATGTCCTGTCAAAGTGCAAGAAGGCTTTATCAGAGCACAATGTCTTGGTTGTAGAGGGAGCTCGCAAATATGCCTGTAAAATCTGCTGCAAGACTTTTTTGACCTTGACAGATTGCAAGAAGCACATCCGTGTTCACACAGGTGAAAAACCCTACGCCTGCCTGAAGTGTGGCAAGAGGTTCAGTCAGTCCAGCCACCTGTATAAACATTCTAAGACTACGTGCCTGCGCTGGCAGAGCAGCAGTCTTCCAAGCACTTTGCTCTAACCCTGACTGACCTCTTGAGATCATGCTGATGCCGGTTGTAGGACTGAAACTAAAATGTGTTTTGGTTAAGGGCTAATGCCCCTGGGTTTGAGGTTTCAGGCTGTCCGATGGCTCTTGCAGATTCCCATGACTCAGTGGAGAACTAATAGTGTGAGTGCTGCTCATTTCTGAGTGCGACGCACGCTTTCAGAGAGAGACGCAGTCCTCCAAACCACGTTCTTCCTTAGGGTTGAGTAATGCAGTACGAGAGTAGTTTATAATTGATGTTAAAAGTGGCACATGTAAAAATTAAAAATTAAAGTGCAAAAAAACTTTTTTAGCAATTTTTGTAAAACTCTGTGAAGCATTTAATTAAATTTCTTATACCCCCTGATGGGGATATTATATATCTGTACAGTGACATAAAACTCATTTATGTGTAACCAGTGGCAACCTTGTGCCCATCTGAAAGGCCCTCGAGGACGACACGCCTATTGGCCGCAAATGCTTTAAAGCCTATCGCGAACAAGTCCTCGGCCTCAAAATGTACTGTATTTTTTATTTTTGTCTGATTTGCAGTCACAGACACTGCGCTTCAATGGTGCTGACACTGGGTCCGGAGTGAGCATTCTCTGGGCTGTTAGGTGTACATACTTTTGAAAACATCACTGTTAGATGTTTTAACAATTATCCTGGTTTTAAAAACAAAGTTGTAAATGGAGTGTGTACTTGTAGGGACTGACAAGTAAGATATTGTTTGTGCGTGCTGTTTTAGCAGTATTTTAACCAACTTGTATACATATGTTACAATTCCACATTTGGAAGTCAGAAAAGAGCTAGTGTTTGTCTTTGTTCTGATGATGTGGAGTCCTGTTTTGTGGGATGTGTCATAGCATTCACTCTTCGCTCCATCCAGATTTCGGGGCCAGTCTGGCCTGGCTCACCCAGTGACACCTGTTCTCTGTTCACTTCTTCACCCTCTCACGCCCTGTATGGCTTCATTCCCAGGCCTAGATTGCTATTTTCGGTGACAGGCTAACCAAAAACCACAGGTGTCATTACTGTTATATACTCTGAAGTATAGAATGTGAACTTCAGTTGTTGTCCCAGCCCAATACTGAGTGTTTGAAATCCAAACATAGCGGTGTTCACGGTTATTTTCCAGACTTTATAACAGGGTGGGATTTCCCGGAACTAGAAGTCACCAAGTCGATCTGAGACTGCTGGGAAAGACCTTTGGGTCACTGTCCAGGGCCTCTTTGGGTCCCACTGCCTCACCTCCCCAGCCCACCTTGCAGTCATCCGACCTGGTGCTGTCAGGGCTGCTGTGGCACCCGCATCAGGCTGAGCTCTGGCTGGGTGCTTCCTGGGAACGGCGTAAGTTAATGTGTCTCCATAGAGCAACTGAGGTCAGTTTAAATCATGCATGAACATGTGCTCATTTTTTATATAGCTCTTAAGACACCAACCATTGTGCATAATTGAGAGAAATCCTTCAGTTCTTCTGTTTAGAAAGCTAAATATGTGCAGCCTAAAACAAAAATTAGCCTTTTTACTCTGTCTAGTGTGCGCAGTTCACACACCACACTGTCTGCAGATGCGCACCTGTCTGTGGATAAACTCACAATGTTCATGGCTTAGCATCTCCTGTGAAGAGATTCCCAGGGAGGAAAGGAAAATAGACTCCTCACCTTCCCAGCAGCTGCGGGAAAGAGACCACTGGCAGACACGGTGTCACCTGTGAAATTCAGGGGTGTGTATGGCTGATTGTCAGCAGTTGGGTTTTGACTTGATGTGAGGAGGCTCTACATCCACCCCTCTACACGGCGTGGGGACCATGTCTTGTGAGATTAACCGTGGGAGACAGGTGGGTCAGCGCGGACAACAAGAGGCCTGCCCGGGCCTGGGGAGAAGAACCAGTGACTCCGGGAAGAGCAGTGGCAGCCCTTCCTCCCTTCCATCTGAAGGGGGTGGTGCCAGGAGGCTGCCCCTCACCTCGTCTCAGGCTTAAGTGGACTTCGCTTCAGGGCCTGTCTCCAGCACAGTGGCCGGAGTCCTGCCTTTCCTCTGCTAGGTGGAATCTGGAATTGCTCGTCTACCTCTTAGTCAATCAGTTTCCGTGTGAGAGAAGCAAGCGTGCGGGCCAGCATCCTCACACAAGCTGTAGTGCTTACAAGATAGTTCAGAGGCTCCCTGGGAAACCAGTCCAGGGCTCCTGTGATCCGTAGTTTCTACCTGAATTCTGACTGATATTGGGTACCTGGATTTTGATTGATTAGCCTTAATTATAGCCTGGCATAATCATTTCTGGTGATCAAATCATAAAGTTCTATCAGGGCACCTATGTCAATGATGCTGTCCTGGTCAAAATTTGAGATTTTGAAATAAAAAATGTCACATTCATAATCTAACCAAGTTTGTGTTCTTCTTCTGCACTTAGGTTAATTTTAAAACAAAAAAATAAAGGAATATAGTGTTACTTTCTCTGCTAATGCTGCTTTGACCAGAATATTTTTCCAAAGCAAGTCTTGTAGAAAATGCTCTAAAGGTCTCAGTAATAACCATCGGTCATTCCCTCAGTGTAGGCCCCTCTGCCTCACCCGCGCCCTTTGTCTTTGGGCCGTGGGCATGTGTGAGGTTTTGTTCTCAGCCCACCTGGTTTAATTGCTTAATCTTGTGCCTTCTGCTGCTCCCCTCCTTGCCTCCCAGACTGAAAACTCCATGCACCAGTTCACACCAGTTCGGCATGGCTGTGGGGAAAGGGCCACTACCTAGCTCCCTCAGGCAGGAGTAGGGCTTTGGAATGCTGGTGGCCTGGTCTTGGGGAGGGGTAAGGTGGCGATTAGAACAAGGACATCCACCTGGGACTGGGGACAAGGTGGACAAAGGAAGCAAAGTGTGGTGGTGCTGAAACTAATTTTAAAATAAAAATTAAGAAACTCACTTCCAGTTACTCTTCCCTGGTTCGCTTTGCCCTGTATATTTAATTTTCCCCAGTGGTCTAGGCAGCAGATTCTAGTGTCATGGCCACCACTGGGCTATGGTTTTCCTGTTTGCAGGGCCAGACAGGTGAAAGAGTCTGAGCAGAGGCTGAGGGGTAAGGTTTGGACAGGTTCTAATACTTAAAATGCGAGGGGGTGAGGATGGAGGTGGGAAGCTAAATGTGCAGGTCACTAGATACCCTGAGTTAGAAAGTTACAGGCCAGCACAGGATCTCAGAGAATTATTTAATACAGTTACACACTTTCGGCTTGGGTGTTTCCAGACATGAAAGTTGCGAGCACATCCATCAGCTCCAGTCTTCTTCTGCAGCATCAGTACAGACCAGGCTTGGCTCCCACCCCGTGGGTCCAGGTCAAGCCTGCCACCCCTGACAGCATTCCGGGCACTGCCCACCTGGCCCCTGGAGTCCTGTCTGGCTACAGCGTGAGTTCACTGGGCATTGGCTCCCCTCTCAGGCCAGCCAGCAAGTTGTTAGCTGCCAACACGGACATGGTGTTTCGGGTTCTGTGGGTGGCACTGCCAATGTGAGGCAGGATCACTGAGAAGGAGAGGGAGAGAAGGAGGTAAGAGGGGGGTTCAGGAGCCTTAAAGCAGGCCCTGGTTTCATGGCCATGGCATGCTGGTGAGACTAGAGGGCCTGCCTCAGTACTCCTTGATTTGCCTTCCCTCCTGTCGCTCAGCACTGCACTCCCCTGAGGCTGAGGGTCAGAGTAAGAGGAAAGGGAATCCAGGTTACTGAAACCCAGATGCAGGGGAGACCAGAGAGCTGTATCCTCAATACAAGAAAGGACATGAGCCTAAAAGGGGCCTTGGAGCACACCTAGAACTCAGCCCTTCAGTTACCAGCTAGTGAATGGTGCCAATTTAACTGCTCATCCATACCCTCCACCCCCGAAAATGATGCCACAGGGCTTCTCTCTGGAGAAATATTGACAAGATGAAATGCTGGACAGCACAACAGAGCAAATGAGGCCACTTCCAGTGTCTTTTGAAAGCAGTACCCGGGTGCTGAACTGAACTCAACTCCCAGGCCCTGGGGGGATGGGGACAGTTTTCCCGGCTGTGGTCACGGGCCTGACATCACAGCCAATGTTCCTTTCTGGCTGGTGTGGGGGTGGGAACAGTAAAGCTTCCAAGGGCTTCCAAGGGCTACAATAATGGGAGCATTCATTGCGGGGAAGGCAGCTAAGGACCTTCTCTTTGGGTTTCCAATGCAGAACAAAAAGGACAGGGACCAGCCCAGACAACCTACTGCCCTAACCACAGTTATATATTAGTGTGAGAAACCAGCTACCTGAACAGAGAGCACTTAATATAAAAGAACTTAGGGTATAAAGTTGCTAACCAGGTAACAGGAGGCTAAAAACACTGGGACAGTGGTTCTCAAAGTGTGGTCCCAGGCCCAGCAGCACTGGCAGGGGAGCACATTAGACCAGCTGCAGCAGAAACCTTGGGGGCCTGGCACCCTGTGTCCGATCTGTCCTTCCAGGTGGCTGAGGAACACAACAGTTTGAGAACCACTGCACGTAGGTATTGCAGAGAATGACTGCCAGGAGCATCTCCCTCCCTAATGCTAGGGGCTGAGGGGAAGGGTGGGATTGTTCACACAGAGATGTCTGCAGGGAGGCCCCCTGGGAGCTGCACCCCAACATCTGTGGCCAGGACACTGACTGGCTGTGGCTTGTCTGAGGGGGCGCAATGGTTAACCATGCCTTGGGAAAACTGCAAACCGGATTCCTCAGCCACTGCAGGGAGGAACAGCTGCTGCTAGCGAAGAACTGTTGCTGCGGCCGCTCTGGGCAGATGGGAAGGCAGGAGGGAGCCCAGTCCTGCTGCCTGGGGCCAGCAGAAATTAGAGAACCAGCCCCTGCACCACAAAGCAAACCAAACAACCCAGGGGTAGGCTTGCAGCCAAGAGACAACAGCTTAATAGCTGCCCAGGTTACAAATATTAGTATCGTAATTTCACTTGTGACTTTCCACACTTAAAGTGGCGACAGCAGTTTATAGTAATGGGTCCTATCCGTGAGAGCTATGGATACAAGATACCCAGTCAGCTGTTCTCTTTAAACAAACCCACTCAGCCCTTCTTCCATTCACTCCTTTAGGGACACAGACCCAGGTGAGTGTGCTCAGGAGGCCCGGCCCCTGTTATGCACCAGTGCCTCTAATGGCATTAACATTATGGTCCCTGGGTGTGTCCCTTTGTGTTCCTACTGCTCAATGTAGCTCCACAAAGCACCTCCCGGCCACCTCTAACTACTGTGGTCCCACCAGGCAGTGGATGACTGCATGGCAAAAATTCAGTTCTTACCACAGTTCTTCAGGGTCAGGAGAGGGTGGTTCGTAGGCAGTGGTTCTGGGGTCGTCACATCCAGTCCAGCAGCTGCAATCTGACCATTGGCCAAGGCCTGGTACAGGTCGTCCTGGTTGACCACATCTCCCCTGGGAAGGACAGCGGCGATGTGGGTGCCCCACACCTCCCTCCACCGAGGCTTGCCTTTAGGCCAGAACCACCCACGGAATGAATTTCCCCACCAACCTGGCACGTGGCACTGACTTCTAAAGCAGTCTTACGATCCTTACTCACAGTCTGTATAGCAATGCATGTCTTATAATCAGGGAACCCAGCTGTGCCACTTTCTAGCTGTGTCTCAGGTTCCTCCTCTGCGATACAGGAGGAACCTAACTCCCGGGAGTGCTGCGAGGATCAAAGCTTACTGACATGCACGACTGCACGAACAGGGCCCCATCCAGGTGCTTCTGAGCTGGCTGCTCCCCAGACCACCCACTAGGAAGCACGGCTGCCTGCCGTCAGTCACCTGCCTGACCAAGGGCAGACGTGACACACCTGACACATCCATCTGAGTGAGCAGCCTGCTCTCCCGTGACTGAACCACCGAAGTAAAGAACTAATTTGCCAGAGACTTCATATTGGGCACTAAATAATACTTGTACAGTAATAAATAACAGCAGCCGGCACAGTTCTGGGTCCGTGTGGGTGCTCGGTAAATGGAAGCTGTCACACTGTCAGCCATCAGCAGGAGCCCTGTGTTCACTCCACCTCCAGGCCACCCCCTCTGTAGCTAAATGTCAGTCATTACAGGCACCTCTGGGGTGGAGAGCCTCGGCAGAGTGGGTGGTGGGGGGCGACCTCATCTAACCTCTTCTGCACCTTCATTTGCCTCCAAACTGATTTAAGCAGGTTCAAAGGGCACCAGCTAGGAAGGGTTTAGAGAGGGAGATAAGGAAGGTCTGCTCCCATCATCTGCCCAGTGGCCTGAAGGCACCCTGGGGACATTTTGAAGAACCAAGGACATTTGAATTTTGGGCCTGGCTTTCCGGAAGCAGAAGCGTGAAGTTGCAAGCTGTCCCTGACTCACAGAGACAGACCCAGGTTCACTGCAATGGAAGGTCGGCCCTGAAGGGCTGTTAAATCATCAGGTCCAACGCTTTGTGGTTCAGAGGAACAGGGGCTGCCCAAGGATGCCTGCGAACCTCATGCCATCACGTCCTCACTCCCTAAACCAATGCTGTGAGGTACCCGGCCACCCTGAGCAAGGCTGGGGGTACTGCTGGGCACCAGACAGGCCAGGCCCTACTCCCACGGATCTTCCTCCTAGCCGGACACTCTCCGTGGCCTTCGCTGTATTTCCAAGGTGGCTGGTTTGTGAGGTTATGGGGAGTGTCAAGCTCAGCCCAAGGGCTCCCCAACAACCCTCCTGGAAGAAAAACTTCAGATCGAAGCACCAGGGACAGCCCCCTCTAGGCTTGCCAGGGGACCCAGCAATGTCAGGTGGCCCCAGGATACCTGCTAATGTTGACAAACACAGCTGTTTTCTTCATCCGCTGGAAGAAGTCCTTGTTACAGAGCCCCTTGGTCGCAGGTGTTAAGGAGCAGGTGACAACGATGAAATCAGACTCAGCAGCCAGCTGGGGGGCAGACACTGAAGGAGGGTGGGGCCCCATCAGAAGCAAGCCCAGTGCCAGTTACAGACAGCAAGAGGGTAGGAGACCAGATCCCTCTTCCCCCTCCGCTAACGGAAACTCCCCAGATGCGTCCTGGAGGCCTTGTTTCTACCTGCATGACTTGAAATTATGCAGCTGACAGCCACTCGTGGGACCCTGGTGTTTTTCATCATTTACCCAGCCCCCTGGTCTAACAGATGGGGAAACTGAGGCCAGAGAGGGTCAGGAACTTGTTCAGGGTCACACAGTGGGATCTGGGCCACTTTGGCTTTCACCAACGTCAGGGCCTAACGGGCCAAGGGGGTGAGGAATGGCTGGAATCCAGCCTGTTCCTACACACTGAGCCTTGCACCCTGCCGGGGCTGGATCCACCTGGGCCGGGGCTGGGGGTGAGTAATGCTCTCCCCAGTTTAAGGAAACCAAGTGAAGTTCCCGGCAGCTCCTTACCTCTGTCATTGTCCCTGCTGCTCTGCCCACACCATGTGCAATGGGGACAGGGACTCCGAGGCAGCCCAGCAGTGCTCTCTCAGCACCGAGAGAACTCACTGCAGGGCCTGGATGAGTCTCTGTGTCCCCTGAGTGGGCCTCTGTCCAGAGGCAGGTAGGCTGGGTAACACTAAGGGACATGGCAGGCCCTGGACACACCTGGAGTCTCTGTGCTCTGCCTACCAATTCGGCCATCACAGAGCTCAGGTGGGGCTGTGGAAACCGAGGTTTTACTCACCAAACTCAGCCTGGAATTCTGCTGCTTCCTGAGGCCTGGGCTGGCGCCCTGTGTACAGAAATCTCTGGACCCCGAATGGTTTCAGACGCCGAGCAATGGCCTGGCCTAGAGACAAGGAGTCGGAGTCACGGCTTGTCCCAACCCCTCAGAAAGCAGGGGCAGCAGCTCCAGGGACAGGACGACCCTGGGGGCAAGGGGCAGATACTTTCATTAGCACGGTCCCAATGTGAACTGATCCTGCCTCAGTGCAGCCAGCCCCCAGCCAGCCCACACTGCCCCAGGGGTCCATGTGACAGCCCTTCAAAGACCTGGAGACAGCACTGCAGCTCCCCTGTGGTGTATGCTGTCCTCACATGGTCCCAGCCATCTTGAGGCCCATTGGCTGACCTTCCCTGAGAACTGGACTGGCATCCCAGGAGAGGTCTGACCAAACAGTCCCCTTCCACCTTTCTGGACCTTCTGCTTCTGATAATGAAGCCCCAGGTCCTCAATGACTTTCTGGTGGCACTCAAACTGCCAACTTGCCACCAATCTGTAAGACTTTGTCTTACAGGCCTGGGCAGTTGGGTTTTCAGACTCCGCACATGCCCCAAAGTTCGTGGGTTTCTCCAAGCAACTCTCTAGTGTAAGAGGCAGGGCTGCCAGTTGGCCACACAGGCCACCCGCACGTGCACCCTTCTCTCACCTCTGCACCACGCAGGGTACCAGAAACGCGACCGCTGCCTGGCTGAGCCCACGCCGTTACGCCAGGCTTCTCCAAGTGGGGCTGGTGGAGGCAAAACAGCTCCGCCCCATCAGCAGAATCACAGGCAAGCTCGGCCCATGGGACCCTCTAGTTCCTGAGTTACATCTGCATGAGTCAAATTGCCTTCCAGAACCCAGGCCTTGGGGAGCACAGGCTCCCCCACAGCACACCCCTCTGACAGGCCTCAACCCAACCTCATGCATCTGTTCTGTATGGAGCCACCGTCATAAAGAACCCTGGCTCTTGCAACTTGCTTCCATCACTGGGTGAGACCTTAAGGAACTCCTGTGTTTCTTTTTTATTTTTCTTTTTGCCTATGTTTTATGAAGCTGTAAATGGTGCTGGACACCTAAACCAAACCATGTGACCTGGGGTAGGCAAGAGGGCAGGTAGGGGTCTCACCTATGCGTCCCAGCCCAATGATGCCGACAGTGCTCGCCGTGAGGCCGTAGCCGCACATCCACAGGGGCTTCCACGTGGTCCAGCCACCACTGCGGGGAGGGAGACAGGGAGGGTGAGAGGCCCTGGCCTCCGGCAAAGACAGAGGCCCACTGAAAACTCACAGACCCAGCACCCCTGGGCAGCAGCTGTGCTCCCAGGAATAGGCCCTGCCCTCCCGGTCAAAGGACTGAGAGGCACAAGCTGTACCCAGAGCCACTGAGCGCTGTGGACAAGCAGCAGGAGTGACTCTTCCTTTAAAGCCGCTGGGGACACAGAGCCCAATGGCTGGAAAAGGCCTTAGAAGCTCTCATCCCATTTAGCGGGTAGGAAACTAAGACCGGAAAGGCTGACCTGTCTGCAATCACACAGCTAGGACAGAGTTGGGAGCGGCAGGTAGCAAACTCAGGATCTCAGGGAACCAAAAAAATGCAAAGCCATGGCGGGCACACCCCCTGTTGCCCTGGGTGTGCAGGGGAACAGAGCCAGTCTTGAGTCACCGCCATTGAAGGTACGGACCCCCGCCGGTAGAAGGGTGAGTGGGATTTTCAGCACTGTGTCTAGTCAACCCCACGACACTGTCCAGCTCTGCCCCTGTCACAGTCCTGCCCCGAGCGTGCTCCCAGTCCGCATTCTCATAGGGGGCCCTGCACCTGGAATGCCTCCCCCAGCTCTGGATAATCAGACCCAAATCCCTGATCCAAAACCCACAGGCCAGGTTTCAGAAACGCAGTCCGGTGCACACACTATGTTCTACGTAACCCCCTCAGCAGCATGCGGGGCAGTGCGCTGTACCTAGCACCCTGGTGTATCTGCAGCAAAACATGAACATTCACACTGACTTGGAGAAATTAAAACCATTAAGCAGCCTCCTGTTAGTTCAAGTTTTGCTGCCAAAAGATTTATGAAACAACCTTCAATTTTCAGAGCTTTTGTATTTTTGCATTGGGCGTGAGGAATGGGGCACTCAAGGATGCCACCTGCTACTTCCTCCATGAAGCCTTCCCTGATCCACACTCCTCCCCCCACCTCCTCACTTCCCTTGTCCTCTTCTCTCATGATTTGCTTTCATGCCCTGTTTATTTCGGCTCTGCCTTGTACTGCAGTATTGTCGCTAAGTCTGTCCCCCCTCACTAGATAGGGCCTATCTGGGGACAGGGATCACCTCTAGGCCAGCATGACACTGGGCACTCAGGAGCCAGCTGCTGAGCAGAGCCAACTTTCCCGCCAGGTGTTGACTTACTTCTTCACTTCCTCAATGGCCTCCGGCAGCCGGCGACAGGTGGTGAGCAGCAGGGAGACAGCGAGTTCCGCAGTGGCATCTGTCAGGACATCTGGGGTGTAACCCACACGGATCCCACTACGAATCAAACATCTGGAGGTAACACTGGCTTCAAGCACCTTCACCAATTTCTATCGCTGGGACATTTCCATCATGCTGCTTTGTTCCCTCTTTGCCCTGCCTGCCAGGAAGCTCAGGGCTGTAAATGAGCACAAAGTAATTGTCAGCCCTCATTCCATTTTGATTATCTCCTGCTTTGGGGAGGATACAAAGATGGGAGACCAGGATCCAAAGTCTGGGGTAAGTAACCACTTAACCTTTCTGAATGTCCTCATTTAAAGAGGTAAATAATACTACTTGCCTTTTCTGCTTGAAGGGGTTATTGTCAGGGTCAAAAAAAGATAATGAATGTAGAAAGGTGCTACTTGGCCAGATATTTACCCACCTGTTTCTGACCTCTTGGGTTCATTTTAAGTGCCTGTGTACATATAGACAGATTTTATCACCAGCCACTTCACATTCCCACTGAATAGTCAGGAATATGAAATAAAAACAAATGAGGACTCAGCTCCTCTTCCTGTTTCTGGTAGGCACTCCTCAAACCCCAGGCCCCCTTCCAGAGCCCACACTGTATTTACCGCTTCTTGATTTCATCCAAAGCCAAGTGGTCAACGCCCACAGACAATGTACTGATGACTTTGAGATTGGCTCCTGTTATGCAGAAAAAGCATCATTCTTACCTTTCCTCATGAGGTTCAAACCCCCCGGCATGCTCTAGATCAGGGGTCCCCAAACCCCTGGCCAAGGACCAGCACTGATCCACGGCCTGGTTCTGGTCTGTGGCCTGTTAGGAACTGGGCTGCACAGCAGGAGGTGAGCGGCAGGCAGGGGAGCAAAGTTTCACCTGTTTTACAGCCTGAGCTCCACCTCCTGTCCCCTGCATCAGCCCCGCCACCCAGGTCCATGGAAAAATTGTCTTCCATGATTTCCATCCTTGGTGCCAAAAAAGGTTGGGGACCATTGCTCTACATGGATCCAGAGGGATAGGGCCTTGCTGGAGGTCAGAAAGCAAGGCTGCGGCAGGGCCAGACAAGGGCCCAGGACCTTGAAATGCTCTCCCCCACGCCATGCTGCCTCCATGCATGATCTTTGCCCCTCTAAAGTCTCCCTCTAGGGAGTCACCAGCAAGAGAGAGCAGCGATGCATGTAGTGGATGGAGCTGCACACAATGGCTCCCTCTGGCCGACCTGCAGCCAGTGCCCTCAGGAAGCAGAGAGGTCACTGCTGATCTGCTCGGGGAACCAGCAGCAACAGGCTGACGTGGCCCACAGGCCAAGACACCTCAGAATCCTCCCCAGACCTTCCCAATGCACACACCTGCGATATCCAGGAGCCTTTTGTCCACGCGGTCAGTGAGGAGGCAAAGCAGGCCATGCGCCCCGGCCACACCTTGCTCCAGCTCCTTGTTGGGGACGGGCTCATCTGAATCCCAGTGCTCCACCTGGCAGCTGAGGCAAAGGAAAGACCACTCAAGCAGGGCAGCCCCGTAGATCCTCCCAGGCCCCCAAAGTCCCCCAGCCTCATCTGCAGTCTTCCGCTCGGAGTAAGAAACATTGCCTTCTGCTTACAGGCCTCAGACTGCCTGAAACTGGCTGAGGGGGGTCAGGGTCATGTTGGGGCAACTTCAGAACTGTCCTGAGCCCTGGCTGCTGCGGTTCAGTGGACTGAACACAGGTTAGGGCACATGCGAGAGGCAACTGATCTATGTTTCACACATTGCTGTTTCCCTCCCTTTCTCCCTCCCTTCCCCTCTCTCTAAAAGTAAATAAATAAAATCTTTATTAAAAAAAAAAAAGAACTGTCCTGACAGGGTGGCTGGAGGGTGAAGGGCTCTCACAGAACACAGAGGGCTGACAAGGGCCTACCCTAAAAGGGAAGTCATGGGGACAGCTCTCAGCTCAACACAGGACAGCTTTCTCATCCTCCTCCGCTCCCTGGGGCCAGGTGGGGGCGGGGGGTGGAGGTTCCTGCATCAAACGGGATTGGATTTCATGTCCCGTTGCATGTCCTGTCCTGTCCTGTGAGTCCCTGAAATGGAAAACTCATACTTGGACTTAGCCAGAAAGGATATGATCAAAGCCATGCAACACGGAAGGGTGCACATACGGGCTCTGAGCGTGCCCCCATGGGTGCTGCCCAGTCTCCCAGCCCTGACCACTTAATTCAGTGAAGTCAACACATATGGAGCATCTACATGTGCCAGACACAGGATGCCTGCTGGCACCTCCCAGAACACCCTGCTGCAGCACGTGGCCGACTGAGCCTGGCCCCAGGTCATCTTTCATCCTCCTTTCCATGAGCGGGGCACTGGGTTGTGGCAGTGAGCCACTGCCATCACTGCCATTGTTTCTGCCTTTCTCTCTTCCCCCTCAATGCTGGGTACAGGACAGGTCCTCAGCAAAGATTCTGTTGCACTGAACAAAATGAGCAAATCTCTAAGGCTGGGTTCCACCCTCTCCTGCCTGGCGTAGGCAGTGCAGACCTGTATAATGCAGTGTTCACACTGCAATCAGACAGAGCTGAGCTCAAATCCAAGCCCTGCCACATGCAGAACCTTATGACTTTGGGCAACATACTTAACCTCTTCCAGCCTCAGTTTCCTCATCTGTAAAATGGGGATTGCAGTACTTCAAATTGTTGCAAGGGTTAAAAGAGTTTATGTATATAAAGCACTTGGCAAGGTTGGCACGCAAGCTTCGATTTAAGAGGTGCCACCAAAGGCCCCTGCCAACCGTGGGAAGGACCAGACCAGTGACTGCCAACATTCCTGACTTTGCCAAGTGACCTTAGAAGTCAAGGATTAACAGCCCGGACCTTGCATCCTGAGCGGTTTTCCCTCTGTCCCCCGCCCGTCACTGGGTAGGTTCCAGCCAATCCTTTCTCCTCACCCCCAATGCAAGTGGCAGGGGAAGTGCAGATCCACGGGTCCCTGCAACGGGCCTGGAGAACGCTGGGCCGCATAGAACTTTCTTTAAGCCTCCCCCAAACTCCAAGACTGTCCCTGGCCGGGCACAGGTTGGAAAGCCCCGCCAAGGCCCAAAAGCAGATTTCTGGCTTTCTCCGGACCCTATGACGGCCCGGTTCTCCCCACCTAAAGAGACAAGGGCCTCTGGAGAACGCTCCCAGCCCGCCCGCCCGGGCGCCCCCAAAGTAGCTCCTGGAGACGCTGAGTCACCCTGCGTGCGGGGTGTCCGAGGTCTCAGGGAGGTGCCCCGGGTTCCGCAGCCCCTTCCCCGACACCACCCCAGCCCCGCGCCCGCTGTGCAGGGAGGCTCGGCGCGCGGAGAGGCGCGGGGCGTGGGGCTCTTACTCGGGGGCCCGGGCGAGCACTGCTCTGCCCTCGGGGGGGATCCTGCGGGTGACGAAAACCTTCATGAGTCGCACTGGCCTCATCCAACCTGCTCCCGCTGGACACTGACCGGACCCCGCGGGCCGGAAGCTGGACGCAATCCTGGGGGCGGGGCCTCGGAACGGGCGGGGCGGGGCTGGAGGGGGCGGGGCGCCAGGGGTGGAGGCGGGGCGAGTGAGTGCGCGTTCCCGCACTGGCAGTGGGCGCCCCGCGCAGCTGTGGGTATACGACGAACCTTAATGGAGATGGGACTGGCTCTGTGGCCCGTGGCCCTCGGGTCCTCCCTGTGAGCACCCGTTTCCCCAGGAGCTCAGGGACTGACAGGGGTGTCTGGAGGCTGGGGTGGGTAAAGGGACCCAGAGTCCTGTGTGAGTGAGTTGGGGCGTCTGTCCGGGAGCCTACAGCGGTCAGTGTGTCTGTTCTCAGGCGGGGGATGTAGGCAGGGACCGTTCCTATTTCCAGGGCCCGAGTGCCCTAACCAGGTTCCTAGGTCGGTTCCATCAAGGTCCCACTGTTCTCAGCAGGGACCTTTGGTCGCACAGCTGGGCTCTGACCCTGGCCTATTGTGTAAACACAGAAGACTGAACCAGGGCCTCTCAATCCAGCAATGGCCTCTTTAACACTTGGTGCAATTCTCCATACGAAGCCTATAGTCTGGGGGTGGAGTTTAATTGGTCGTGCGCCGCCCAGCTTGCTTGTCACCAGATGACTGGCAGGTTATGTGTAGGGCAAGGGCCAAGGTGCTGGGTGGGGCCTTGTGGGGACATGGGCAGACCAGGAGTTTGCAGTCAGAGGGAACTGGGTCTGAATCTGGGTCCATTTGCAAACTGTGTGGTCTCGGTCAGTTCACGTTCTTCCTAAGCCTCAGTTTCTTCAGCTACAAAATGGGGTTATGGGCAGTTACCTCTGAGAGTTACTGCGATTATTAAACAAGCAACATGCACATGGGCCCCGGGATGTGTTAGGTGTCCATCAAGCACAGAGGTGGTGGAGGAGAGCGGTGAGGAGCTCAGGCTCTGGACCCAGACTATCTGGTTTTCCCAGCTCTGCTGTGTACCAGCAACAAGTCATTAAACTTCTGTGTGGCTCAGTTTCCTCACCTGTAAAATGGGTAGTACCTGCCTGCCTCACGGCTTCTTGAGAGGATGAACTATGTATAGTGCTTAGGACAGCAGGTAACACAGTTGGTGCCTAGCAACCAGTACCACATCCTTGGAAAGCCACACGCTGGTCCCCCAGGGCTGGGAGTTGGTCAGAGATGCAGATACTGAAGCCAGTCTCAGGACAAGTGAGAGGGCCCAGGCCTGTCCCTCAACTCTGCTGCCTTTATCTCTGCTGGAGGCTGTTCATGTACTTGCTCCCAGGCCTGGGAGCACCCAGAGGGCAAAAGCCCTGCCTGGTGGTCTCTTCTCTGCTCAGTTTATCTGAATCCATTCTGCCTCTTCCAGACTCAGACAGGAAACAGAGACAGGTACAAGAGATGACATCTTCAGCTTAGGGCCTCACAGCAAGTCTCGGGAGAGGTCAGAGCTGGTGCCCCAGGTCACCTGGATTCCTGGCCAGTGCTCCACCCTGCCATCTCCCTCTCTTAAAGTAACACATTAATAAATGTCATACCCACACACCATTATCTGCACTGCTAGGCCACCACAGGGACACTTTTTGAAATACCTCAAACATTGACACAGTGAGGTGTTTTTCTGTCCCTAGGCCAGGCCCTCTGGGGGACAGCAGGGCTGGGTGGCTCCAACCTCTGTTAATCAGGAGAGGCAACTGGGCCCAGCTCCTCCCACACACAGGCAAGGACACAGGGCAAGCTTGTCCACCAAGGGCAGAAGGGGATGTGACCCGTCAGTGGGTCCCCTCCCCTGAAGCAAAGCACCACACTGGCGCTCAGAAGTGCTAATGGATGGTGGGCATGAGCCAGAACGTGGAGCCAGCTGGGGGCTGAGGAGAGGGACTGGGGAGGGGTTGGGAGGGGGAGGATCTCATCTAGAGAGGAGTCGGAAGTCTGGCCTGGGTTTCACAGGGTAAAACTGATCAGCTAATACATAGCTAAGATTTAGGGAGCTCTTAGCAAGTTCTAGGCACTGTCCTAAGAACTAGAAATAACTCACTACAATTTAAACATGTCACATGCTGTTACTCTTCCCACTTCACAGTCCAGGAAGCTGAGGACAAGAAAGGTGAGAGCCTTTGCTTAATCAAAGTCACACAGCTCATAAGAGGCAGAGCTTGGATTCATGCCTGGCACCCTGACTCCAGACCCAAGGTCTTAACCCCTCATGCAAGCCCTTGGGAGCGGGGAGGGTATATTAACCTATTTCGGCTGCTGCAACAAAATGCCACAGACCAGGCGGCTTAAACAACAGACGTTTTCTCACAGATTCAGTTCCACGTGAGAGCCCCCTTTTCCTGGCTTGCAGAGGGTCATCTCCTCAGTGTTCCTGCCTGGTGGAAGGGACAAGGGAGCTCTCTGGGGCCTCCTTTATCCGGGCACTAATCTCATTCATGAGAGCTCCACCCTCACAGCCCAACCACCTCCCAAAGACCCCTCCCACTAATACCATCACAAATTCAACATTTGAATTTTTATTGGGGGAGAAACACAAACATTCAGTCTGTAACAGGAGGTGAAGGGGACAGATGAGGGATGACTTTTAGGCACTGGCTTGGGGGGGACTCTTGGAGGGGGTTGTCACTTTGGTGGATATCCAGGGGGGTGTGCAGGTGTTGGGGGTAGGCGAGAAGTTCAGCTGGGCAGGGGCTGGGTTCCAGCGGGGGTCGGGGGGTGCTCAGGGGGAGGAGCCTGGGAAGGGGTGGTTTAGAGTCTGAAGGTCAGTGATAGGTGGGGGCTGGGGCTGCTGTTCCAGAGTCATCCGCATGGAAGTGGCAGCCTGGGAGACACCTGGGCAACTGAGTGAAGGTCAAGGTCACAGCTCTGGCAGAGGAATTGAAAGGTACAGTGTGCAAAAATTCTAAATGACAGTAGGAAAAGAAGTTTTTGTAGGACTTTTATAATTTCACTTTTACATTTAAATCTTGGCTCCATTTAAAACTTTTTGTGCATATGGTTTGAGGTAGGGCTATTCTTACTGTTTTTCCAAATGGTTAACTAGTTATTCTGGTATTCTTTTTAAGTGAGTGTTTTCTTAGTTTTTGAAATAGATAATAAGTGAATTAGATACACATTCCCAGCGGTACCCAAGGGTGCAAGGTGAAGATTCTTTCTCTCCTACACTGTCTCCCTCCACTCAGGTCCTCTCCCCAGGGGCAGCCACATTTTTTCAGAGGTGCTTCTCACACACACACACACACACACACACACACACACACACACACACGCACACACATTTTCATGTAAATGGAAGCATATAAACTTTGTATTTCCCAGTTTTCTCACTAAAGTGTGTAGAGTGATACCTCTTTGTATTGATGCAGAGCATTTCACTGTGCACCGTCCCTATGAATGAACACTCGGGTTGTTTCCATCACTACAATTGCAGAGCCGCGAGGCCGAGTCTTTGGCGGATGTCAGTTTGCGCATGAGTAAATACATCTTCAAGACAAATTCCTAGAAGCGGAAACGCTGGGTCAAAAAGTACGTGAACTATACATTTTGATAGATACTGATAAAATGCTCCTCATAGAAATAGTTCAAGGTGTAAAGGACGCATAGACAAAGCCAAAGGGGGTAGGGTCAAGGGTGAGAGGTGGGGATGCTTGAGGAGTGTGCAGGGAAAATGGAGACAGCTGTACTTGAACAACAATAAAAAGGAAAAAGGGGCAATGATGAAAAAAAAGAAAGAAAATTGTTTAATTTACACTCCCACCAGTACTGTATGAAAACGCATATTTCTCCAGGGTATTATTTTTTAAATGGTATGTTGTTGCAATTTTAATTTGCAGTTTTCTTTTAAGCCAACTTCAGCACTTTTTATTCATTTAAGGGCCATTTCCTTGTCTATAAACTATGTTACTATAAACTGGAAACTACGATACCCTTTGCCTGGTGCGTTGGGCATCCTTAGCTTGATGATGAACTATTTTGATTTGTAGGAACTATTTGTACAATGGAGAATAAGCCCTTTGTCTGTAATAGAAGTTGCAAATATGGTCTTTCCCCTGGTTCATTGTCTTACATTTCCCTGGTTTGTTTGTTGACCTTGTTGATTATTTGTAATGCAGAATTTTTTTATTCTAATGGCTTCCCAGTTTGGCCACACTTACTGGTGGTGTATCAGGCATCTGTTACTGTGTAATGAATGATCCTAGAACACAGAGGCTTAAAGCAACAGCGACCGTTGTATTACCATCTCTTACAGTTCCGGAGGTTGGCTGGGCTCAGCTCCAGGTTCTCACTCAGGCCCTTCCAGGCCATGGAGTCAGATGGTGGTTGGGCTGGAGTCAGGTGCAGGCTTCTTCACTCAAAGGTCGATACTGGGCTGCCGGCCTGAGCAAACACCTACGTGGGACCTCTGCGTGTGGCCTGGGCTTCCTCACCGCCTGGTGCCTGGGCTCCAAGCCTGGGCCATCCCAAGGGACAGAAAGGGGAAGCTGTCAGTTTCTTAAGCCCTGAGCCTGGAAACGGTGCTGCATCACCCCTGCCATATTCCGTTGGTCACATGGTCACAGAGCCAGCTTCCAGGAGGGGCATGGCGCGTCCTCTTCATGGGAAGAGAATTTGGGGGCCATGTTTTAAAACTGCCACACCTACCAAAAGCTTTGCATTGGGTTGAGTTAAAGAAAAGACGAACAACTCATGCTTTCTAGGCCTGGGGCTTTTATGGTTTAATTTTTTATTCAGATGTTGATCTCTCTGCTTTTTTTCTGACAGCCAGCAAGTTGTTCAATACCTTTTATGAAATAATCCATCTTTCCCCCAGCGATTTGAAATTCTACTGTTATCATACCCTGTATTGGGGTTTACCAGGGTCTATTTCTGAATGTGGTGTTCTGTTCTGCTCTGGCCAGCTGTCTCATCTAGTCCTGTGTGACTGGACATGTGAGAGACAGCGAAGGGCTGCTGTTCCAAGCCACGGCCTGTGGGGCTGTTTGTTCTGCAGAGGTAGTGCACTGATACAGGCGAGGACACATGTGAAGTCCCCGTTAGAAGCAGAGGTTAGGTGCTTGTGTCTTGTGTCACTTCTGAGGCTTTGTGAGAACAAGGCTGACTCAGAAGCCCTGCTTTGGCCACAAAGTGGCCGCGTAACATCAGGCAAAGCACGTCTTCTGTCTGATCCTTCATTTCTGAATGACAGAATGGGGACAATCTTTTGTTGTCATGGTGGTTGGTGTGTACCCAGTGCAGGGGCGGGGCCTCAGGGGTGCCCAGGAAATGGCAACAGTGGGGTGGACTTTCAACCTCACTCCTTTGGCCAGGGGAAGTAACGGGCCCAAGCCATGGCCATGTCGGGCACTGCCTGCCCCGCTGTCCCCACCGCCCTTCCCTCCCATTACTGTGGCACTTATTTCCTGCAGCCCCCTCCCCTGCTCCAGGAGCTGGACACCTCCTGTCCTTGGTCAGGAGTGTGGAATGTTCAGGGGTCTTGGCTGAAGGCAGCCTGGCTGAGGGGGGTCTGCTTGTCCCTTGGGCATCTGTTCTGGTCATCTGGCCCGATCCCCACTCCCAACTTCTGAAATCTGGAGCTTTCAGGGCCTGACCCAACCCAGTGACCCTCCTGGGCCCCATCCAGCTGTCCTGGAGACCTGCCCCACTCTCTTCTCCCCTGACCCCCAGCCCTGGCTAGAGTCCAGCCTTGGTCCTCTGCGCTGGGGTCCCACCGCAGCTCCCCAGGCCTGACCTTGTAACCTAGCCTCCTCACCCCATCCACTCAGGCAGAGAATGACTTGGCCAGGACTTGTGGCCCAGTGACACCTGAAGATCAAACAGCCAGGAGGCAGCTGCAGGGTGGGAGACAGGGAGAGTGTGCTGCCTCCCAGGCCACAGGGAAGGGCTGCAGTGGGCAACATACAGGAAAGTGCCCCCAGTGCTGGGCACAGTGCAGCTGCCCCCAACTCTGAAGCAGCCTTTGTGTGATGCTGAGCTTCCGGTCCACGAACTGCATTTTGAATAGCAAGGGGCTAGGGGATTTCCGACTTGGCCAGGCTCTGAGAGCCTTCAAGTGACGCTTTGATTATCTGTCCTGCTGTTCCTTGAAGAAATGTTCACTCAAAGGTCTGGGTGCAAGCAGGCCCCAGTGTTTTCTTACAGCCCTCACCTCTGCCTCACGTTTCCTTGCTTTAGTTATTTCCTTATTTTTTGTCTGCCCCTCTCTTACCCCTTCTCCACTAGAACACAACAGCCTCGAGACTAGGGATTTTGTTGCTTTGTTTACCGCTGATGTGCTACAGTCTTGCAGGAGGCAGGTGCTCAGTAAATATTTGGTGAAGAAATGAATGAATGAGGCGGGGGTTGGCCTCCCTTTCTTTGATTTTCCCCCCTGGGAATGTCATTTTGTCACCACCTAGTGGGCACTTTCCTGTACTGCGGAGCGGGGGAGAAAAATTCTCTATGGGTTTGAGTCGACCCAGGAGAAGGTGGAGGAAGCCGCTGTGGGTGGAGAGCGGCCCCTTGTGGTGGCCCTGTCATCTGTGTTCTTGTCTAGGGCATAGAGCTCCTTGGAGAAGTTTCCTGGAGGAGGTGGCATTTGAGCTGATGAACAGTGAAGGCAACGGGATTTGGAACGGTGGGAATGAGAGAGGGAGAACAGGCATTTCTGGCAGAATGAACAGCATCAGCAAAGGGCTGGGGGCCGGAAGGCAAGGGCATGTGCCCAAAGGGAGGAGAAGAAAATAGAAGCGGCTGAGGTGGGCAGTGGAAGATGCCCAGCAGGAGGCCAGAGGACGACACAGGAGGAGGAGAAGAGGCCCCAAAGAAAGGGAGTGAGTGTAGCGCTTAGTGAGTGTTGGATCCGTGCCAAGTCCTTCACACACGGGAGTTCATTTCACTCCTGTGAAGCCCAGGGAGGTAGATTTCAGGGCCTCCACTTTACAGATGAAGAAACTGAGGCACAAATGGGTGAAGTGACTTGCCTGAGGTCACACAGCTGAGAAGGGTCAGAGGTAGATTCTATCTAAATCATCTGTTCCTCACCTTCCTGATTGGGGTGCCTGCCCCAGTTTGCGTTTGGAGGGGAGGCACGTTGGTGGGGATATATGGGGAGCTAGGGGCTGCACCCATAGCCCTGAGCCCTTGGCTCCTCCTCAGTCTCAGGACTCATAGCACATTACCCAGGGCCCTCCCTCTGCTCACCCTCATGGTCCTAGAGCCCCGGCCTGGGTCAGATGCCTGGGGTCTAGTCTCAGCTCTACCTAGGCTCCCTTCACCTTTCTGGGCCACAGAGCACAATGGCTATAATGACTTGTGAAGGGACTTCAGAGATCTCTTACTCACCCATTACACAGATATGGAAGCTGAGGCCCAGAAAGGAGAAAGAACTTTCCTGGTGATGTCCACCAAGCTAGGCACAATGTGGCTTTCATCCTGGCCCTTGTCTGGGTTCCCATCCAGCAGCTGGAAGCTCATGCTACCATACAAGGGGCCTGAGCCCTGGCCACAGAGAGTAGCAGGGCCCATTCGGGCCCCACTGGCCAGCCCAGGCCCCTGGGAAATGTGTTTGAGTTTTGGTTTTGAATGAGGCTGAGGGGCCAGGGCCTCCCTGAGGAAGGATGGAGGCCTACCTGGACCTCCACCACAGGCTTTCTGGGGGCTAGACTCACTGGGGCTGAGGGAGGGATGGGAAGGCCACCCAATTTTCCTAGCTCAGCGCAGACCTGGGTCACCCGCACACTTTCAGCTGTTGTATAGCCTCCATCCAGCCCGGGAAGCCACCTGCCCCTTCTTCAACTCCTTGGCCTGCTTTTCTAGGGGACAGAGGGCCCAGCCTGGGGGACTCAGGGGTGTGGGGTGCCACCTCTACCCAGACCGAGCTCAGCTCTGCATCCAGTTTCACACTGTGGTGTTCACCACCAAACCGAAAAAACTGTGAGGCTCAGAAAGGTGGAACGACCCAGCCAAAGTCACCGAGTTTGAGCTGGGCCTCAAACCCAGGTCACACTGACACGGAAGCACTTGACCACAATACCCATGACTGCCCATGACCCAAACCACCAGCCACAACTCCAGCTGCTGGTTCATTCATGGCCTCAGATGCTGGGCAGCTCCGGGAGCATCTACTTCTGCCCTAACCCTGACATGCTGGCTGCAAGCCTGGGGTTTTGTGCTCACATGGCCCCAGCCCCCCCCCCCCCACACCTATCGTCTTCTGGCCCTCACTGCTCCCCGCCCTGCCCATCTTGCCCGTGGACCAGCAGCCACACCCGGGCTGAGGCCCCAGCCGCCTGCTAGGGTGGACACAGGGTGAAGGTATTCTCTGTGAGTGAACCTCTGCGAAGGCGGATACTAACCCCACTTTTCAAATAGGAAAACTGAGAGTTGGGGCGCAGGGAGACACTGACCTGCCAGAGTCACCAGCAGGCTCCTAACCTAACGAAGCTCCGCCAGCAACCGCGCGGCCAGAAGTGCTGCGCGCTCATCGGAAGGCTGCCGCCTTGGGTCCTCGTGTTGCCAACCGGGCAGAGGCAAGCGCCCACAAGCGGCCGACCCTGTTGGTGTGCAAACGCCGGAATGTGAGGGCCAGGAGAGGATTACCGGGATTACCGCAGTCAAATTTCCAGGGCTCCCTATGGCGGGAGCACGTTATTTCTGCTAGGGATTTTCACCAGAGCCGGTTCCTTAATCCTTCTCAGGGGCCGGCTGAGATTTAGTAATGAGCTGTAACAGCCAGAGTATTTGGTTCTGTGAGCGAGGAACAACTGTTCATTCTTAAACGAGCTGGCTCCTCTTTTCTCAAATATTTCAGTTTGGCGGGGGAGGGGGCAGGGAGCTGGGATCCAGGACCGTAGCAGCGGTGCTCAGCCCGGTCCAGTGCCCGCACCCCACTATGCAGATGGACCCACCGAGGCCCGGGGAGGCTGTGAGGCGGAGGGCAGCACAACTGCACGGGCAGACTGGACAGCAGGTGCAGCAGGGCGGAGCGGAGAGGAGCACGCCTGCCAGGGAGGGGGAGGGAAGGAACTAGGGGATGCGGGGCAGCGGGGTGGGGGCATTTCCTCTGGGAGCTTTCCTGCAGGAGAGGTTGGCGGAGAAGGGGGGGGCCGGGCTGGGACGCTTCATTCTAGAGTGTAATGGAGCTGCTGAGGAGGGCGGTGAAGACGAGCTGACTAACTGCAGGATGAAAGCATGGAATTTCGTCCTGGTCGGTGCCCCAGAAGCAGACTTAGATTCCTGTGCCAGCGAGGCACTCAGGGGGTGCTCCCAGGACAAGCCGGGAAGGGAGCGGGAAGCAGGAGTGGGGAGGGAAGGACAAGCCACCCTATTTCTGGCTGAGTCCCACAGAGGGGAGCTTCGCTCTGATTCTGTGGGGGGCTCTTGGTAGTTACGTCTCTGGGTTGTCAAAACCCCAGGCAACGGAGCTGGGCTTCCATGCTCCCTGCATCCCATTAGTCAGGACCATCCAGGGAGAGCTGGACGGCTTCCTGGAGGAGGGGCATGTCCTTGCTGAGAGATCAGTGATGACTGGGCATGCAGGGCCCGGGGAGGGCGGGAGAGCTCGGTCCCACTGCTGGAAGGACACAGTTGGTCTTTCCTACCTGGATGAGGACCAGGCCCCACCCCTGATTTAGGACAGGCCAGGCAGAAGCATGGAGCTCAGAGGATTGGGTTGGCTCCCTGTAGGCTGCAGGTGAAGTTCACTCAACTATTTCAGCAAAAGTCCCATAAACCACCTCCGGAAATCCCTTTGTCATGTGCTGCTGTTTGGGGCCAAAACCCTGAACTGTGACGAGGAGAAACAAATAGCTCAGGTGTAAGATAGAACTGCCCTATTCAGCTAAAACCAGTCAGAAATGAGTCACTGGCCCAACCCGGGCCCCCAGAGGCTGCACTAACATCAGCTCAGGGCCCTGGGCAAGGTGGGCATCAGGCCTGGGCCCCAAGGATGGAGCTGCAATTGACGAGGCCCAGGTGAGTCGGTGTGAGTGGCAGCTCCTGCACCTCTAGTTGCCCCTACTTCTCTTCTCCTCTCCCCTCCCCTCCCCTCCCTCAAGGCCCCACCTGAACCTCTTGGCTTCCAGCCACCCCTCCTACAGTCTAGTCTCCTGGAACTGCCAGACAGTCCCTTCTAAAAAGCAAACCTGGTCCTGTCCCTTCCCTGCCTGCCACCTTCCATGGCTCCCCATTGCCTCCAAGAGAAAGTTCCAGTGTTCCGGAGTCCTCTTCCAGTGATGTCCCCACAGGAACTGGGAGCAGCAAACTTCAGGCAGCAATCAGAAGCGCCAGCAGCCTTCAGAGCCTGCAGGGCTCACGGCCGCAGCCCAGCTGTCCTGGAAGAGCTGCCCAGGCCTGCCTCTCAGGCTTTGCCTCAGTAACTAATTTATGAAAGGCGTCTAAACTTCGAGTCTAATCTCATCTAATCCCATTGAATCCCTGCCGCCCCAGGAGGAGCAGTGCCCCAGAGGTGGAGCTTTTCTTACAGTGATTACATGTGGTTTTATTTCTGCAAAAAAACAAAACAAAACAAAACAAAAACTTCAAAATGAAGCACTTAAGTTCTTATACCCCCAGTGGCCTGGGGAATGAGGAGGCTCCCGCGTAGGCGAGGTCACCGGGGACCTTGCAATCTTGCAGCACCGGGAGGGCCCTCCTGGGAGGGGCGAGGGGGGCAGCCCAGAGCACCAGCAAGTCTTCTGGGCTCTACCTGTAAGCACACCCAGAGTCTGATCTCTTCTCCCCTCCGCTGCCTCCTCCCAGGCCACGCTGCTGTCACCCCTGCAATGAACTCCTGGCTGACAGTCTCTCTGTTTTGGCTTTGCCCTGCTCCATCCTGTCTCTTCTCCTCTGGCTCCTACCTCTGTGCATCATCATCATCACCGTGCCCACAAGATGCCCTCTGACCTCTCCCTGCCTTCTCCTGCTTCCCTGGGCCCTTGCTGTTTTATACTCTGGGGGAGTGGAGTCAGCCCGACATTCCCACCTGCATGAAATCTGCTGTCCAGGCTCTCAAGGGACATTCTGGTGGCAGGCGGCAGCTCTGATCAGTCAGTGGGCCTGATTTGCCATTGAGGCAAACACCACCTCCTTCTGGCAGCCGTCTCAGAACCTTTCCCAACCATTAGGAAAAGTTCGTCCTACCCCCGCCTTACCTGGCCCTCCCCCCACCCCGCCCGCCCACGTCCCCAGGATCCTCACTGGGTGGCAGGGAGCTCCCCTGCGGGCCCTGAGTCAGCCCAGAGAACACCTGGAGCACCTTCTGCAGCTGCTGTGGCCTCCCTCGCACCCTTTTCCTCCTTGGAGCCTCACAGCAAGCCTCTGAGGCAGTCACTGCTATCTCCATTTTACAGATGAGGAAACTGCGGTCAGAGGCTACAGAGGTGACTTACCCAGGCCCCACGGTTGGCGTCACAGGGTGGAGTGGAGCCGGGCTCCGTGGCCCCACGGCAGCCCCACGTGTTTGCAGTTGGTGCTCGAGAGTTTCTGGAGAATGAACAAGGGGCGAGTCTGAGTTTTGGGACTCCTGGGCGAGTGATGAAGGTGCTGTGATCACAGCGCGCGCCAGCCGCTGTCCAGCGACCAGCGCGATTCATCCCACGCTCAGCCGAGCCTCGAGACATGTGACTTTCCTACAGCAAGGCCCGGAAGGGCTGAGCTATAAGCCAGAACTCAGGAACAGAGCTGGGACCGGGACCTCTCGACATCAGCGCTGTCTGTGTTTGCTACCTACTTCTTTCATCACTAGGGATCCCTAGGGCCTGCCTCTCAGCTTTCCCACCGGTAACGTGGGAGTAACTGTATCAAAAAGGATCAGGGATTAAAGCAGATGGCGCAAGTGCCCGGCAGAATGTGCATTCTTACTGAATGAAGTGTATGATTATTCATGGGTTCCAGAGAGGTGTCTACATGACTTATGTATGTAGTGCTTCCTCCTTCCCCGCCTTACGAATGGACCTAGCGGGTGTGGGGCTGCAAACCGTTAATCAGAAAAAGTCCTGTTTGTGTAGGAAAAATAAATTGTGCCTAGAGGCAGAGACGGTGCGGCAAAGCCAGCACGGTGCAGCAGCATCTGGCGAGCATTTTAAACATGCCAGTAAACATTTTATCAAATGTTAAATATGAATCGAGTCTCATTTTGTCTGAATTCTCCCTACTTTTAAAATGTATGTCAAGAAACAAAGAATTTCGAAGCTGTCCAGTTAAGTGAGCAGCAGACTGGATTTACAATATGGTCAAATAAGGTGTATTTAAAACTGGTAAACAAATATAAATGTCTCCTTCTGTCTTTTTTCTGGATTAGTTGTGAATTCTACCTATTCCACAGCGGGGCTAGACCCTCCTGGCACGAGATGCAATACCCTGTACACACCTACCTGTTGCCTGGCCAACAGCTGGGTAGCCAGCAGGTTGACAGAACATATCAGGAGCCATGGAAACCACTTGTGTACTTTGACCTGTTACTTCCTCTGGAATTTGTCCAAGTGAAATAATTTTTAGAACACAAAGCAAAAATCGAAGCCCAGCCCTGGCTGGTGTGGCTCAGTGGATTGGGTGCCGGCCTGAGAACTGAAATGTTGCCGGTTCAATTCCCAGTCGGAGCACATGCCTGGGTTGTGTGCCAGGTCCCCCAGTTGGGGGCATGTGAGATGTTTCTCTCCCCTTCCCTCTAAAAATAATTAATAAATAAAATCATTATTAAAAATGTTGAAGCCCACAAAGACGTTAATTGCAGTGCTGTTGGTGGCTGAGGAACATGGCAAGCACACACAACCGTAACCGCAGGGACGTCTGAGTGAGTTACACTCGAGTCCTTGGTGGTTCTTCAGCCAAAACAACGAGATCCATTTGGGAGCAACAGCATGCGTGACGCTTATGTTCAAAGGTTTCCCATCAAAGGGAAAACGCAAAGCCTCGCTGAGACTCTGGGCTCTGCTGTCGGGGCACTTGTCTTTCCTTCTGTATCTGATCCTCACCACAGCCCTTTGAGGTAGACAAAACAGGGTCATGGTTTAGTTTCCTGTGGTCCCTGGGAAGAAACCAGACCGAGCAGTGAGGAACCACAGGGCCTCGGATCCAGCATGGGGCACTTCCCAGGTCTCCTAATGCAGAGCCCTCTGCTGCCTCCAGGGAGCAGTGGAGCCTGTTCCTGACTTGGGTCCCGGCAGCAAGCCCCCAGAGCCGGGAGGCAGGAATAGAGGCCCTCTATGCTAGGGCAGTCCCCAGCTGGGTGGGGACAGGGGGAGCAAAGCCCTGTTCTCAGCTCCCCTCCCTATCCCGTCCAGCAGGGGTGGCCCCCTGGGCTGGCCCTTCCTGTCTCTCAGGCTGGGGTTTCCCGCCTCGGGAGATTTGGAAGAACGCCCAGCCCAGGCCCCGCCTTGTTCTGAGCTGGGCTTGCAGGAAACCCCTTCTGCACTCTCGGCCCATGACATCATGTGGGGAAAACCTACATACTCTGACACCCAACGCAGGTGCTTGCTGTTCCTATTATTTAAAAAAAAAAAGTTGTAATGTAAAAATTTTCCATCATGCAAAATTGGTGATAATGTAACACAGACTCTCAACTCCCTGACAGGGGCACTTGAAGGCTTCTGGGTGTCCCCTGCGGGGCCACTCCGCACCTCTGTCACAGAGGTGACCCAAGGTTAAGTAGTATTGTTTTGAATGCTTTTTAAACTTTCAGTATTTGGTTTCATACTGGGTTTGTTTTTTGTTTTTTTTGTGGCTTTTATTTTATTTATTTATTTTTAGAGGGGAAGGGAAGTAGAAAGAGAGGGAGAGAAACATGCGTGGTTGCCTCTCACACGCCCCCTACTGGGGACCTGGCCCACAACCCAGGCATGTGCCCTGATTGGGAATCAAACCAGCCAGCCACCCCTTGCTTTGCAGGCCAGCACTCAATCTACTGAGCTGCATCAGCCAGGGCTGGTTTCATACTGTTTTGCATTTATTCCACAAATTCACTCAATAAATATTTATTGAGCACCTACTGTGTGTAAGGCACCAGGCTAAACTCTGGGAATTTTGGTGAAGAAAACAGACAAGGTCACTGTTTGTGTGGTGTGTACACTTCTGTGGGGTAAACCAAATAATAAGCAAACTTTATAGAGTATAGATACATCATGTAATACGTCAGAATGTGAGAGGTGCAAAGGGGAGAGTAAAGTCAGAGAGGTGGAGGTGGAATGTTGCAGTTTTAAGTGGGACCATATCCTTCCATATCTTGCTTCTTTATTCAATATTATGCTTTTCTTTTTTGTGAAAGTACCATCGCATTCCTTTGTCAATAAATATTTAAGATGTTTTTGGTCATTATAAACAATGTTGCCATAAGCATTCATGTAAGTGTCTCTTTGCACACTCGGGAGACATTTTCTGGGGCACGTGGAGGCTCTGGGATAGATTTGCTGGATCCAGGGCATCCTTGTCTTCCCTTTGCCGGGTGGTGCCGATGGCGTCCCAAGGTGGTTGTACCAGTGACCTCCCACCAGCAGCCCATGAGCCTTCTCGTTAGTCCAACTCCTCTCCAACACTTGATGTTGTCAGAATTTAAAAAATACTTGCTAAATCTGATGAGTGTAAAATGCTGTATCTTTGTTTAAATCTCAACCTCCCAGATAACTACAAAGTTTGAGTATATTTGCATAAGTTTATCTACCATTTGTGTTTCTTTAATGACCAGAAATTTCATGGACTTTTGCCTATTGATTTCATATCTGCTAATCTTGGTGACAAATTATTGGTCTGTAGATTTCTTGGGGTTTTCTAAATAAACAATCATATCACCTGCAAATAATGACAGCTTGTCTGCCTTTTCAAATGTATGCCATTGATTTATTTTCTTTATTACTTTATGTAAAAACTTCTGCCATGAAATGTATTAATTTATTTAAGAAAAAGAGACTCAAAAGTACGATGTTGAATAAAAGTGGACATCCTTATTTTTTCCTGATTTTAAAGGAAGTGTTTTTTGTTTACATACCAAGTAACATTTTGTTTAATTTTTTAATAGAGAGCTTTTATTAGATTAAGAAAATTCCCTTCTATTTCCAATCTGCTTAGAGGTTTATCATCGATCAGTGCATCTGTCACCGAACAGCACTTGGGGTCCTGCTGCCCACTGCCGGCCTCCAGAGGCAAAGGTTTGGTGATAAAGGAAAAGAGTCGTTATTCAAAAGCTTCACAGTTTTGGAATCACAGCTTTCCACATTCATTAGTCACTTAGGTCTCTCAATTAAGGCTAAACTCTTTAACTCTTTAGTTACGACTTTAATCACTTAATCCTATCAATTAAGGCTAAACTCTAACACCTGAGTTCTATCATTTCCCATTAGTTTTAATTACCTTATTTCTATAGGGTTAGCTTACAAATTAAAACATAAGATACAAAAACTACACAATTTTGGAAGAATGGCAGCCTTCTGACTCAGAGCACCCTCCAGAACACCCCAAGAATAACCCTGCCACCCTCTGCCAGGCCAGTCTGATCCTGGGCTGCACCTGGAGTTCCTTCCCATCCAAAATACTGCCCTCTGTCCATTGGGAAACGCAGGCAGCTGCAGCACGATCACCCAGGCACCCTCGGGGAAGACAGCCCCAGAGCAGGAGCCAGCCAGCGTCCAGTGCCCCTCTGAAAGCTCAAGCGCGAGTCTTTAATTTCCAATCTTCTCACCCATAATTCCATGCGCTCTGGAGGCATTCAGCTCTCAGCCAATCCTGTCCTGGGCTGTCTACCATTGCCTCAGCAAACTCCTCCTACTGCCCTTCCCTGGGCCTTCTTCCCAGTGATCCCATCAGACCGCTCTGTATTGCCTGCTTTTATCAAATACCTTTTCTGCATCTACTTAGATGACTGTATGGTTTTTATTCCTCAATCTGCTAATGTGGCAAATTACCTTTATAGATTTTCTAATATTAAGCCAGCTTTGCATTCCTGGGATAAACTCAACTAGGTTATGATACATTATCTTTTTTTACACACAGTTGTATTATTTTAATAATATGTTATTTAAGATTCTTACATCTATGTTTTTGAGTGAAATGCCTGTAATTTTTCATTCTCAGGATTTCACTGTCTAATTTTGGTGTTGAGGCTATGCTGGCCTCGAGAATGAATCTGGGAGTGTTCCTTCTTTTTCTATTCTCCAAGAGAATTCATATAAGGTTGGGATTATCTATTCCTTGAAACGTGGGTAGAATTCACCTATAAAACCATCTGCACCTTGAGTTCTCCTTGTGGGAATGTTTTCAATTATTGTTTCCATTTCTTTAATAGTTTTAGGACTATTCAGAATCTCTATTTTTTCCAGTTTTGGTAGGAACCTATTTCTACTAAGACTTTAAATTTGTTGGCAGAGTTTTTGACAGCATTCTCTTACTAATTTTTTCTCGATAATCTTTTCTTTGCAAATATAGCCACATGAAAAGATAAAATCTCCAGATAGTTGGCTGTCTTTACCCGATTATCTTTTAAACCTCTGTCTAAACTCTAGTTATGTTACCCTTCATGTATGATGTCATTTACTTGTATCTCCTTCCTTGCTGAATCTTCCTAGAGATGTGTCTATTTCTTTCCCCCAAAGAATTAACTATTGGTTTTGTTGGTCTTTTTTATTGCATTTTTGTTTTCTATTTCATTGAATTCCATTTTGTTTATCATCTCTTCTATTGTTTGGGTGTTTATTGCATTAAAAAAACACTTAGGTCATTTACCTGTCCTGAGAGTATTTGCCTCCCACCTGAACTGAGCTGAACAAGCCTTTGTGAGTGACTTGTGGGACTGGGACGGACGGACAAGGAGGCCCAAAGCCCAGTGAGGGGATGGGAGTCTAATCAGAGATGCTTCCCACTGAGCAGGACTCTAGAGGTCTAACCTTGGTGCAATGTTGCTTCCTCTCCAAACTATAGAAAACTGATTAAAAAAACAAACCGTAAAGAAGAAGAGAATAATACAGCAGTCATCAGCATTTTGTAAATTGAAAAGTACATGGATTTAATGGGCCAAGAAAGCCAAATCCCAAACTTGAAAAAGAAGGCTATTTTTTTAAAAAGATTTTATTTATTTCTAGAGAGGGGGAAGGGAGGAAGAAAGAGAGGGAGAGAAACACAATGTGCTACATGTTTTGCACACTGATGTGCTATGTGTTTTGCACATTGATGTGCAAAACAGATTGGTTGCCCCTCGCATACCCCTAACTGGGGACCTGGCCCGCAACCAAGTCTTGTGCCCTGACTGGGAATCGAACCAGTGACCTTCTAGTTATCAGGCCAGCACGCAATCTGCTGAGCCACACCATTCAGGGCAGGAGTTTGTTTTATACTGCAGAACCTTGAAGAAACCCCAGAACCAGGTATGCCAAGTATCTTAGAACTGGGACTAATTGGCATGGACAGAGAAAAGATTCTACACGTTTGCAGAGAAAAAGCAGATTGTAGACAAAGGATTATGGTGCAGAACAGCACTGGATTTTTAAAACAGCATTGGTAGAAGCCAAAGAGAGTTTGTAGTTAAACTGGTGATAAAAATTAGCAAACTAAGCCCTGGCTGGTGCGGCTCAGTGGTTGAGTGCCAGCCTGCAAATCAAAGGGTCCCCTGTTTGACTCCCAGTCAGGGCATAGGCCTGGGTTGCAAGCCAGGTCCCCAGTAGGAGGCATGCCAGAGGCAACCACACATTAATGTTTCTCTCCCTCTCTTTCTCTCTCTTCCCCTCTCTCTAAAAATACATAAATAAATAAATAAATAATAGCAAACTAAGCCAATGCTAAAAAAAACCAAGTCAATTATTAACTCCAAGGAAAATGAAATGTGTGCAGGAAAATAAAATGATAGTATCCTAGACCGCTCATCTGACAATAGATCTACAGTCAAAATAAGGCAAGCAAGGCATATTGATCTCATCAGAATGACGAGTACTTGTATCGGGAGGCTGATGACCAGGGGTTAGGCACGGGGTGGGGAGTGAGGAGGGTGGGGCATGTGTTTGCACTTTGTGGGGGGAAGTGTTGAGCGGGAGGGGTTGGTGAGAAAGTCCATGCTCTCTTTTCATGAGGAGTTGTCAGTAGATAATGCACGAATCTCAAAAATGAAGAAGTAGCATTATAAGCATGTTATTTAAAGAAAAGCACAGTAAAACCCAGAGGACTGAAAGCAGTTTCTCTGGGACTGAGAAAGGAGGAGAGGAGGGGCTTCAAGGAATTGCCAACTTTCATAACAAACCATGCAGAATTTTTCAGCTTTTAAAATTACGTGCATGTGCATAATGTTGGTAAAAATAAAAACTAAATTTTAAAAAACCACCCCGACTGGTGTGGCTCAGTGGGTGGGGCATTGTCCCCCAAAGCGAAATGCGGCCTGGGATTGCGACGGGTCCCCATCCAGGGGCAGCTGATGGGTGCCCCTCTTGGGCTCTTTCTCCCTTGTCTCCCCTCTGTAAAAATAATGGCAATTAAAAAATAAAATAATAAAATAAATGAATAAAATCTTACAACCATAGCGCTGCATAGTGCACCCATCTCACCCCTCCCGAAGGGTAGAAGTTTCTCACTTCCAGTCCTTGCAAACACCAGTACCAATTTTCAGGTCCCTGACAGTTTGGTGTTTTTAAAAAAGGGTATCATATTGTGGCTTTAATTTGCCTTTCTTTGACTACCAACTAGTTTTACATAGTTAATATATTTAACCTTTTTTAGTTCTTCTTTGATTAATTTCCTGGTACTGCAGTGGGGGGGCCTCTGCCCACAGGGCCCCCCCACTCCACCCCTGGCCACCAAGGATGAGAATAAGTCTACCAACACGTGATCTGCCTGGGGAGGAGAGGTGACTGATCTCTCAAAGGAGAAGGGCCAAGAGCCTTTTCCTCAATGGGCTTTTATTAGGTTCATTTTGCAAAGGAATACAGGCTCATTAATCATTGTCAGGCAGTAAGGATCAAACGATAGACAACATACAAAGAACTCTGAGGGCCTATTTTGAGTCAGGGTCTGTCAGCTAAAGGGCTACACAACTTTGGGAAACAAACTCATTTCCTGCTCGGACCTTCATCATTTCATTGAGAGTGTTCTTAGCAAAGCAGGTTTCACAGGATTTTACATATTCTTTCTTAAGCCTGATTGCCCTAGGGAACCCGCCCTTCCCAGCACAGGGCTACACCTACCACTGGCATTGTTTTAGGTTTAAGGCATTGCCTCAGGCTTAAGTCAGGCAGGGCAGCCAAGAGATTAGGAGATTTCTTGCAGACAGAATGAGGACTATGTCAGGGCTGAGGGTCCATCACCCCCTTTTGCTGTAGCCCCTCAAGTCCTTCCTTGGGCCTCCATGTGATCATGCCTGTCTTAGGTTGTTCCCCCCTTGGGAAATTTTACCTGTCGTTGGCTAACTGATCAAGCATTGGGGGCCAGTTATGTATGAAGTAAAAGGAGCAGAAGCAGTACCCCTGCCAGGGAGATAAGCCTTGTCTCCTTAGTGGCTTACGGTCCAAAGGTCGCTCACTCAGCCTTAGCCATGGGGGGGTTACAGCTCCTGAAACCAGGCAGGGTGGTTCCCAACATAGTACTTTGTCCTTTTTTATCTTGGAGTGTTCATCTTTCTTCACTGTTGGTTTGTAAGGCCTCTTAAAATAGTAAGCCTACTAATATTTTATCTGTCATACGTGTTACAAATATTTCCCCCTCAACTGGTCCTTCTGCTTTTAATTTTCTTTTTTGATGTAAGGGATTTTTCATTTTTATGCAGTGAAGTCTCTCTTTTGCCTTCGGCCTTTGGGATGATGTCTGGGAAGCCCTTGCTCATCCACAGGCTTTTACAAATACAGCCTTTCTTACAATTTTGTCTGGTATTCATATATAGTATTTCATTTATTTGGAATGTTTCCCATTTAAATATCTGAAATTGGACCATGTTTGTAAACACAGGTGCTCAGGCAGAAGTCGTGGTCTGCCTTCTCACATGGAAATGCACAGAAATGGGGGCACCTTGCAAAAAAGTCTTGGAGGAATCATGGGGCACTCATTAAGAAATGCTGCATTTTCACCTGCTTCCTTTTTCTCTTGGGCACAAAGCTAGACTACACTTCCCAGACCCCCTTGCAATTAGGGGTGGCCATGTGACTGGGTTCTAGCTATCGGATTATGGGTAGGAGTGATGTATAGGGCTTCCCTGCTTGGCCCATAAAACGTCCCATTTGATCCTTGCTTCTCTTCTGTCGCTGTCAGAGGACCTAGCAGAGGCTGTAGGAGCTGGCAGAGCCAGGAGGCCAGAGTCTATGGCCCTGAAAGGCCACACAGGAAGTGCTTGCTGGTCCAGATCCCTCATTGTTCTTTGTGCCCATAGGAACACACTACTGTGCTAAGCCATTGAGATTCGGGATTTAGTTTGTTACAGAGCAGCTGGCATTGCCGATACCTGACTGACACCCTTGTCTTAATTCTGACTCAAATCTGAATCCCTTGCACTGGAGCTTTCTCATCGAGTGCGATGTTGGGTCTTGATTTTAGATAAATGTACTTCATCTTATGCTTTTTTTTTTTTTTTTTTTTTTTTTTTTTTTTTTTTTTTTTTTTTTTTTTTTTTTTTTTTTTTTTTTTTGGTAGATCAAGTTTTGGTATTCAAGTTCTTCTAAGTGTGTAAAATTAATTGAAATGTTTTATGTTTTTCCTAAGCTCTGGAAAGGTTACATAGCATAGGCTATGAAACGTGGACAAGATTCATCCTGAGAACTGCCTCAATCCTTTTGCAAATGTAGTGCTTGAACAAGCTTCACTTTCTCCTTTAAAATTAATTTTTCAGTGTTTACACTTTTAGAGCAGTTTAGGTTTACCAGCATGGTGTAGTGTTAACCAAGGACGAACCTACACCAACGCATCATTTTTGCCCCAAGTCCATAGTTTACATGAAGATTCGCTTTTGGTGTCACACGTTCTGTGGGTTCGGACGAACGTGTAATGGCACATAGCTACCATTACAGTATCACACAGAGTACTTTCAAAGCTCTAAAAACGCCCTGCACTCCATCTACTCATCTCTCCACACTCTCTCCTGCCCACGCTTTGGCCATCAGGGATCTTTTCACTGACTCTATAGTTTTGCCTTTTCCAGAATGTCTTACCGTGGGGATCATAGAGTACGTAGGCTTCTCAGGCTGGCTTCTTGGTAATATGCATTTAAGTCTCCTCCAGGTCTTTTTATGACTTGACAGCTCATTTCTTTTTAGTGCTGAGCCATGTTCCACTGTCTTGGATGCACCACAGTTTACACATCCATTCACCTACCGCAGGGCCTCGCAGTGACTCCCGGTGCGGCAGGCATGAGCAAGGCTGCTACGGACGTCGGTGTGCAGGTTTCCGTGTGCGCACGGTTCTCGTTCCAGGACTGCGATGGCTGCATCCTCTGCTAGGAGTATGTTTAGTTTTCTAAGAAAGTGCCAGACTGGCACAGCCTCCAAAACTGCATCCCCACCCGCCATGCATGGCATTCCTGTGGCTCCACATTCTCGTCAGCATTTGATGTTGTCTGTGTTCTGGATTTTGGCCATTCTAATGAGTGTGTGGTGGCCTCTCATTGTTGTTTTAAGTTGCATTTCCCTCATAACATATGGTGTGGAGCATCTTTTCATATGCTTATTTGCCATCTGTACGTTTTCCTTGGTGAGCTGTCTGTGAAAGTCTTTGGCCCAATTTTTAACTGAGTCGTGTGCCTTCTTACCATTCAGATTCTAGAGTTCTCTGTATCTTTTGAGTAGCAATCCTTTATCAGAGTGTCTTTTGCAAATATTTCCTCCTGGTCTATGGCTTGTCTCCTGGCCCTTAAAATTGTGCTTTTCAGAGCAGAAGTTTTAAATTGTAATGAAGTCCAGCTTATCAATGATTTCTTTAGTGGCTTGGGTCTTTGGTGTTGTAACTGAAAAGGCATCATCCTATCCAAGGTCATCTAGCTTTTCTCTTCCAATTAATTCTTTTCCTGAGTGGTACAATACAAACAAGAGAAAAAGAAAGTTACCCATAATTCTACTGCTCAGGGACAAATATTGATAGAATTTCAGTGTGTATCCTTTCAAATGTGCACTCACATTCACTTACATAAATGAGATAATTTTCTACACGTACCAGTTTGCAATCTGCTTTTAATAATATATCATACACATTTTCCATAATAAAGTATCTAATTTTTATATACTTGTTTTCAGATTTCAAGAGAAACATGTATTATATAGTTCAACTATTACAGAAATATACAATGCAGAAAGTGAAAAAATGTCCATTTTCTTCCATGGCCTCTTTATGCTTTCTACCTTTTTTTGAGTCAATTTTGTAAATATTTATTTTCATAGAAAGTCACCCATTTTGTAAACCTTTCAAATTTATTAGAGTTACAGTCCTTAAAAATCTCTACAAAAAAAATCTCTACCACATTTAAGATCCAGCACCTTTCTCCGTCTCCACCCAGAGAGAGCCATCTGAGAGCTCCTCACACGGCCCCCTCCTCCTTCCCCACCTCCCCACACTCCCGGCTCCTCAAGCTCCTGCTCACCCGCAGTCTCCCGAGAGTTCCTGCTCCTCCACCCCACAGCCCCAGTGCACACCTCCCCTCACTGCACCTGGGTGCCACTGGAGGCAGCGTGAGGTGGAAAGAACGTGGACAGAGCTGGGCTTGCTCCTTTCTAACCGGAGACCTTGGGCATCAGCGCTCTCATCTGTAAAGTGGGGTAACGGTCTTGCCTACCTCCCCTGGCCGAGGTGAGCATTGAGTGGGATGCTGCGTGAAGGCTCCTTGGCACTTACTCTATTTGATGTGTGAGTGTGTATTCCACCAGGTTCTCGGTAACCAGAGAAAACACTGCCCTGAAATCCACAGAGGAAGCCCTGAGAGGCTGTGTACAAACTGGTCAGGCAGGTGCAGACCACCCCATGGTCGGGTTTCTGTCTGGTTGAAGCCCCCAGGATTCCCAGTGAGCCCAGGAATCTCTGGGTGAGGGCTGCTTCCTCATGCTCCCACGCACCTCTGGCTTGGCCTCCGGCCTGAGGAGTGGAAGGACAGAGAGGTGATACATAAGAAATGCTTCCACTGAAAACATTAAAAATAGGATCACCATGGGACCCAGCACCTCTTGGATTTATTTTTTTTTTAAAGAGAGGGGAAGGGAGGGAGAAGGAGAGAAACGTCAATGTGTGGTTGCCTCTCGCATACCTCCACCGGGGACCTGGCCCACAACCTAGGCATGTGCCCTGGCTGGGAATTGAACCAGCAACCCTTTGGTCTGCAGGCTGGCACTCAGTCCATGAGCCACATCAGCCAGGGCACATTAGTATTTAATGGGCGTGGAGTTTCATTGTTGCAGGAAGAAAAGCATTCTGGGACGGATGGCGGTGGTGGTAGTGCAGCAGTGTGAGTGCACTTAACGCTGGGGGGACTGTCCGCTTACAAATGGTTAAGATGGTAAATGTTATGTTATATCTTAACCACAATTTTAAAAAAATGTTTCTGGGGTGTTGTGGGTGCCCAGGCTGGGGATTTCCAAGCCACCGCTTAGAGATCTGTGCCCAGTGGGCACCAAAGTCACAGGGCCCCGAGTGCCCAGCTCATGCCCCCCCTGCCTCGCAGGCGACTGCACCTCCCGCCCTGTCCCCTGTCCGGTGCCAAATCCCTAGAAGGAGAGGGAAGCGCATGGTGTCCCCACTCCCTCCCGGCTCTGGTTCTGATGAGTCAAGATGAGAATTAGAAAGAATGGAAACATGGGCTTTTAAAAAGGAGAAAGAGAATTAAACATACAATAGAAAATCACTCTCACTCTTCCAAGATTACAAATATTCTTTAGAAACTGGGCTTTATTAGACGACATGCTTCCTGCTCCGTGTGGGAGAGGAGGGAGCCAGGTCACTGGTGCCCTCCGTAGGGGGCAAGCAGGTGAAATGATTATGAAATATTGTCAAATAAATGGTCCTTTTTTTCTCCCTAGGAGATAAGAGAAGGTAATTTGGTCTGTCATTCGCACACACAGAGGACGTCATGGTCAGCTGCATTAATACTGAATACTTTGTCCAGAGTCACAGAGCTAAAAGAAATTACAGAATCTTTCTCCGGTGAATTCTGGCATGACTCTCAGCGGACCGTTCCCCACCTGAATTCACAAGACAGATTAGTAATAAAAGGCAGGGCCCACAGTGGTACCCAGAGCCCGCTGGGTTGTCCTGGGCACCGTGGCCAGGGCCCAGCTGCCCCTCCAGCCCCACCTTTCACTGCCCCCTTCTTGTGTCCCAATTCAGCCAAACACGACCCCCACTATTTCCTGGGGGTCACCTGTACCTCCCTGCCTCTGCCTTTGCTCCTGTCCCACCCTTATCTGCACAGTCAATGCCCACCGTCCAGGGCTTGCCCCCTCCCCTGCCTGCACCCCAGCCAGCAGGCTCACTTCTTTATGCAGCTGTTACGGGAATTTTGTGTCTACACCTTCTCTCCCCAACCTCCCAGGCCTCCCAGCGGAGAGACGTGCCTCATGGGCGCCCCTGCCCGTCCAGGCTGGGTCTGCATTCACAGGTGGTGGGGCCACGGGCGAGTGCGAGTGTGCGAGGCCGCTGCGCCTTTCCTCTTTTATAATCTGAGATGTGTGTGGCAGGTGTGCTCTTTCCGTTCGTTCTTTTTTGTTTGTTTGGTGATGGTGAAGGGGTGCTGTCAGGGCTGGGATGGACACTGAGATGTGCTCTAAATCCATTGTCAAGTTGTGGAAGTTCAGGGGGCTATCTTCAGCCCCGCCCCTTCCAGCAGGGGTCAGGAGAAAGCCTCTTTCCTTCTCTGCTCCTATGGAGCGATTAAATCTCTTTTGATGCACTAATGTAGTAAGTTCTGCATTGTTTTTAGACTGTTGTACTCAATTAATTTTATTACCTGTTAATTGTGTATTAACATTTTAAGAAAATGACTGATTGCCCAGTTACTTAAACTAAATCATTGAATATGTATTTACTCCTTTCGTACATGCATAGCTGTTACCTCCAGCCACCTGCACCTTTGAAACAGATCCTTGCACAAAGGTGCCTTCTTGGCTGTATGGCTAGGCTCCTGGGGGCTGGGAGGGGCCTGGAATGTGAGGCCCACAGCACGTGGCACAGACCTGGGCCTCACGGGTGAGTGAGGGAGCCACTGTCACATGGTCACGGCTTGGCAGAATTTGGGATGGGGGAGTCAGACTCATGGGGGTTTGTGAACAAGAAGCTCGTGCCGGGAGGGTTATGGGTCAAGAAACAAACTCCCCCTCGCCACGCTGGGCAGCCTGGTGAAAGCCTCCTGGAGGCTGGCACACCCAGTTCCTGTGTCACGGCGTGTGGCCTTGGCCAGTCGGCTGGCTCGAGCAACTTCGGTTCCCTGGGTTCATAGTTAAGGAGGTTGTGCTGTGTGGCCGCCCAAGGCCCTGGCCACCCTCACATGCTGGGAGCCTGCATGTCACTCAGAGGTTGCCGAAATCTCCCATCCACATGGTGAGGGCAGGCCAAGGCCGAGGCTGCTGTCCCAGGTGACATCGGGTCCAGTTTGGGGACCTGCCGTCAGGGAGCAGTGGCGACTTACCCAGCGTTCCCTGTGGGTGCAGACGCCCACCCAGTGATAGACTACACCAAGGGTCAGCAAACTAAGGCACGGGGCCACATCCTGCAAGGTCCCTATTGTCGTGTGGTTTGAGAGCTAAGGATGATTTTTACGTTTTTAAAAGGTTGAAAAAAGTAAGATGAATATTTTGTGACACATGGAAATTATATGAAAGTACAGCATCTATAAACACAGGTTTTATTGGAGCACAGCAAGGCTCATTAGTTTACATTGCCTGTGGCTCTCCGGTGCTACCATTCGGAGTGCAGCAGCTGTGACGGGGACCATGTGGCCGCAAAGTGTAAAATACTATCTGGCCCTTTACAGAAAAAGGTTGTCGACTCCTGATCTGCAGTACTTTTCTGTGGCAATTACAAGGGGAATTTTCTTTACAACAAACTAGATGGGACATCCCAACTGTGTGCGGTAGTGAGAATTGATTATAATTCACTTAATAAACACCTAAGCACTTCTTGGTTGGGTCACTGGGGAAAAAGATTAATCAGATCTAGTCCCTACCCTGACGGAGCTCCCAGTCTGATGAGGAGACAGGCAGTTGTGTATGGTATGTAAGTTACAATACAGAGAGATTAGCTCTACATTGTCTATTTTTTACAAGGAACTTGGAAACGGGGGGGGGGGGTGACTGACTTTGCCTGTAGAAATCAAGGAGGGCTTCTGAGAGGAGGTGATGATTGAGCAATGATTGAACACCATATTGTAGCCAGCAGAACAGACTGTGTGTTCTTTAAATTTAGGGCACCCCCTGTGGCTACACAGTGCAAACCTGCACAACTGTATATGGCAGCCCTGTTCAGTGGGTCTTGGAGGACTCTTGGTTGCAAGTGAGAGATACCTAACTCACTCAAAACTAGGCAACTAAGGAATTCATTAGCTCCAAGAAGGAAGAAGTCTGAGGGTAACTAGGCATGCGCAGATGTGAGGGCTCAGGTGCTGTTGTCTGGGCCTTGTCTCCTTCTCCCCACCTCTCCGCTCCACTTGGCTTTCTTCCTTCCAGGAGTTAGGGAAGATGATGGTGGGCAACCCAGATATATAACCTTCCAGCGAGGCTAGACTATCCAGAGGAACTTCCCCCTTTTCCATGGACTCTGCAACATTCCCAGAAAGGTATTCTGATTGGCTGTTTGAGTCACATACCCATGCCTAAACCAATCACTGTGCTAAGGGGTGGGGCACAGTTATCCTTGCAGGGGTGTCCAAACTTTTGGTGCCTCTGGGCCACACTGGAAGAAGAAGAGTTGTCTTGGGCCAGACATTAAATACACTGCAACAAGTAATCACAAAAAATATCAATGTTTTAAGTAAATTTACGATTTTGTGTTGGGTCACATTCAAAGCCATCCTCAGCTGCATGCGGCCTATGGGCTGAGGGTTGGACACCCCTCCCTGAGATCATCTGTCTCAGAGGGCCAGGGTTGGTTGGGGGGCACCATGATTGACAGCCTCACAGAGTTGGGGAGGAGTGGTCGCAGAAGGAAACTTGCAAACTAAGTCATAGGTTCACCACAAAAAGTCAGAAAGACCTCTTCTGGCAGACGAGGCAGGAAAAGTCTGCAACCAGGACTTTGCCAGAGCTGTCCCAAGGGCCTCTGCAAAGCTCAAGGCCATCGTGAGCAGTGGTCCCTGAGATGCGCCACTGGACAACCTGCCTGTTCTCAGTCAGCTGGGCCTGCTGACCTCTGAACCCAGCTGGGGAAGCGAAAGCAGGCACCTGCCCCCCCCCCCTTCTCTAAGCTGTTAGAGCTCAGGGAGGGCTGGGAGTCCTCTTATTTGATCCACAGAGCTCTTTAAAATGGTAACGAGACCAGCTGCTGACTGGGAGAGACAGTTTTTGCAAAAGACACATCTGATAAAAGACTGTTATCCAAAATATATAAAAGAACACTGAAAACTCAACAAGAAACAAACCACCCAGTTAAAAATGGCACAAAACAATGACCACTGCACACTGATTTGAATGGCCAAAATCTAGAATGGTGACAATACCAAGTGCTGGCAAGATGTGAAGCAACAGGAACTCCTACGTGACTGTGGGACTGCAGAATGACACAGCTGCTCTGGAAGACAGTCTGGAGAGTTCTTAGAACACGAAACACAGTCTTACCATAGGATCCAATCATTGTGCTCCTTGGTATTTACCCAAAGGAGCTGGAAACTTAGGTGCACGTGAAAACCTGTGCGCAGATACTTACAGCAGCCGAACTTGGAAGTAACCAGGATGTCCTTCGGCAGGTGGGTGAATAAATAAACTGTTGTACAACCAAGACCATGCAATATCATACAGAACTAAAAAGAAAGAAGTTATGAAGCCATGAAAAGACATGATTTCAACTATTTAGCATTTCAGAAAAGGTAAAACTCTGAAGACAGTAAAAAGATCCGTGGTTGTGGGGGCTGCCAGGGGGAGGGACGAGCGGGTGGGGCACAGAGGATCTTGAAGACAGCAAAGATGCTCTATAATACTGTAGTGATGGAGACATGAGAGCTTTGTCTAAACCCATGGACTGTACAGCACCAACAGTAAACCCTAATTTCAGCCGTGACCTTTGGGTGGTTATGATTTGTCAAGGCAGGTTGACCCTTGATTAAACTTGTAGCACTCTGGCACAGGAGTTGACAAGGGCAGAAGCTGTGCATGTGTGGGGAGGGGACACTTGGGAAATTTCTGTATTTTCTTCTCTGTTTTGTGCAAACCTACGACCACTCTACAAAAATTAGGTCTTAAATAATGAGAAGAGCTCACAAGCTAGAGTGCACACACCTTTCTCTGCAAGGCTCCTTTGCTCAGCCACAAACCATGAGAGTTAAATTTTGTAGGGCATTTAACAGACAACGAACACCGAGCAAGGTCACCAGTACATGTTGAGATTACAAGACAAGACACTGAACAGAAACCAGACTCGTTGGCAGCCTCGTTGATGGCTGCCTGGCTTGGATACACCCGTCCAACATCGCCCCCACACGTGCCTGCTGGGCCCTTGCTCAGCCCCTCTGCTCTGCCCAGGACGTCACTTCCTAGAGGTGGGTCACTGCAGGGCAGGAAGAAGGACACAGGCATGCCTTGTGCGTCTTGTGTATTTAAACACACATGGAAGGATGTCACTGGCACCCTTGTGGCTTTCAGACCTGAGTGACGTCATTTGAGAAACACCATTTTAGTCCAAACCCCCAATCATTTAATCCAAGTCTCCAGTTTTATCGATGGAGAAACTGAGGCACAGATATAGAAAGGGACTTTCGAAAGTGATTTGAACAGTCAGGACTCGCCTGCGAATCCAGTCAGACATGTTCAGATTTGGTCAGGTGAGGAATTTAGGAAGGTCTGAAGCCAGTGCTGCTTCCAAGAGCTCAGGAGCACTTCGGCACGGGCTTCGTGCTTGACCTTGGGTTTTTGATTAAGGATGGGAGACATCGCTTCTCTTGACTTCAGAAACTAAGGTTATCCCAAGTTGTTACTAGAGGAAAAATTGAAACAAGTGAAATGCGGTTCACTCCCATTTAATGGTGCGTCTGTGAAAAGCAGTACACCTATAAAAATCTCCACTGCCATCAAGAACGGCAGCTGTGGTGACTGGGAGTACGATGGATTGATGGCCACAGCTGATGCTGCAATTACTGGCCTCCCTGTACCATGCACGCCCTTTACCCTGAAATTTGTAGTCCCTCCCACTCTGACTCTGGGCTGGTCTTGTGACTTTGACCAACAGAAAGTGACGGAGGGTGAGACCCATGGCACAGTCCCCCCATCGTGGCACAGACACATCCTGGCACAGCCAGACACAAAACATGTGAATGAGGCCATCTTAGACCACCCAGCTGGCCAGAGGTGCTTAAACAAGCCCAGTCAAGACTAGCTGAGGCCCTGGCTCAATAGGTTGGAGCGTCGTCCCACAGACCAAACGTTTGCGGGTTTGATTCCCGGTCAGGGCACACACCCAGGCTGCAGGTCTGACCACCAGTTGGGACGGGTATGAGAAGGTAGCTAATCAATGTTTCTGACATTGATGTTTCTCCCTTTTTCTCCTTTCCTCCCCACAGAAGCAGTGAAGAAAAAATATCCTCAGGTGAGGATAAAACAATTAAATCATAATTATAAAAGACTAGTTGAGCCTGCCTAGACCAGTAGAACTGCCCACCTGACCCCCAGCCTCACGAGCAATAATAAATGTTGCTTCAAACCGTGAGTTTTGGGTTGGAGTGTTATTCAGCAATAGCTGACGGGTACAGAGGTATTACCGAGGGGGTCGGGAAGCCTGTGGAAGAAGCAGGAAAATGTGTGTGGACAGTGTGACCAGCGGCCTGTGCTAAGGAGATGAGACATGTGGCAGCAGACCACACCTGCCTGCACTTCCGGACAATGCTGGACGGAAACACACCAGCTTCTCCGGGACAGTATTAAGAGAAGGATTAGGGTTGTTTCCTCTCTCCGCTTTTCCAAATTTCCTGTGATGGTCTTATGCAACTTTTATAGAAGTGCCTTTTCATAAAACAAAGCACAGGCTGGTCCCACCCAGGACTCTCCTGCCGGAGATGGCAATGGCCCATCAACTTCTTAGGAGGATGCCACCCAGTCACAGGAGCCACCACCAGAACAAGCTCCTGCTGTAGCCAAAAGGCAAAAACAGTCCCTATTCACACTTTGGCCTCCCCCACAAATGAGCAGGAAGCCCACCCACAGTGTGTGTCCAGACGACTCAGCTAAATAGCTGGGGCTGGGGTGGGGCTGGGGTGGGTGTGTCTGGCTGTGCGGGACAGAGGGAGCTCTGCTGACCCGAGGAGGACAGGCCAGAGCTTCTTGCGCAGCCTGATGCTCAGCACCCAGCCAGCCTGAGGACCCAGGCTGTGGTAGGGGGCACCCTCACAGTGGGCTCCACCTGGGTGTGCCTCTGTGACCCCCAGGGCAACTCCCATCAGAGCAGGACCACTGCAGCGATGACACTGGAGCTCAGCTCTGACAGCCAGCCTGGCCCATTCCAGCCTCTTCTACATATAAATTGGGTGTGATCCCTTTGGGAACTGTAATTTTATTCATGGAGGTTGTGCCATCTAATTTGAATATAGTGAACTGTACTTAAGAGATACGGTGGCTCCGATGGTGTCTCCTTTCCCTCCTCCTGTCCCCTCTGTGCCCCAGGCCCCACGGAGGGGACACAATGTGGCCCGGGGGCCAAAGTCAGATGAAATCAACAAAAAGTCAGACCACCGTCTGAATTCCAGTCGGTGTGACTTACTTAAGCAAATCACATAACCTCCTGAGCCTCAGTCTCCTTCCTCATCTGCAAGTGACAAGAGGGTCAGTTCCGAGGGTTGTAGGAGCGTTGCACGCCAGGGGACACACGGGAGCTCCTGGCGCAGAGCCCTTCTCAGAGGGCAGCGCCAGCCCCTGGGGCGGTCTCTCCACCATTCCCCTCCCTGGGCCATCCAGGGCGGCTTGGAGCTCTGAGGAGTGCCAGCTGCTGCTAGAGCAGCACAGGGACAGCAGGGCGCGGCCCCCTCTGGGGAACACCGGGGTCTGTGGCTCCCAGCTCCACCCCTAAGGCTGTCCTGGTGGGTTTGCCCAAACACTCCATGGGCCATCGCCACCCACTGCTTCTGCAGGCAGCAAGGCCCCAGTCCTCGCGGCTCCCCCACCCCCCAGCTCATGGGGCTATTCCCCCCGCACCCCCTCCTCGCCCCCAGGCCAAACCCCAGGGTGAGGGGCCAGGGACAAGGCCCCTTCTCAGAAGCCCCATCACTCTATACTTCCTTGTCCCCCCACCCCGCCCCGCCATTGCCCTTCCTCCTCCAGCCTGGGGGGACTTTACCGAGTCTTAGGAGGTGCGTGAGGGCTGAGGAGGGGAAAGCTGGCTCTTTCTGAGCCGTATCCTTCGGATCAACTGCCAGTGGTGCCAAGCTGATGCTCAGCAGCCTCCAGAGCAGAAGTTTTGGAGGGGGTGGGAGTTTCATCAACCCAGAGCTCTGGTTTTTGAGTCAGAAAACCAGTGTCATTGGGTTGTTTTGTGTGTGTATCTGCATTGTTACTCCGTTTTTTTTGTTGTTGTTGTTTTCTAGTTTCTTGTGTTGCCCTCTCTTGTACCACCCTACTGAGCACATCTGTCTTTGTCTGGACCATCTTAACCCTCGTTTTTAAAAATGTAAGTAACATGAGGAAGATGGAGAGGAAGGTAGTTTTTCTCCTCCCCCAAGAATGGGATTGTATGTACTGTTATTTTCATTTTCACTTAGCAACATGAACTGTAAACATCTTTCCATGTATATATAGAATAAACAATGCACATCAGTTAATATATTGAAAATATTACCCACCCATCTCCCCGCCCCCTGCAAACACCGATCTCTTTCTCCAGGGCTAAGCGGGTGGTGTAAAAACAGTCAGGCCTGCACACTCAGCTGTGGCTTCCTCATCTCTCTCCAGATTCCCACCCCCCCCAGACCCCTCTGAGATCCACTGGAGAAGAAGTGAAGAGGGCAGGAGGCCCATGGGGGCCCCGGAGGCCTGCCGCCACCTGCGCGGGGCTGGGGCTCCGCAGTAGCCACAGCTGATCCACCTGGGCGTGGGGAAGAGCTTCTGGGGCTCTGTGTTTTGTTGCTTTCATAAAGCTAATCAAGTTCAATACGGTTAGGAGTGTATAAATTTAAAGAGTCTTCACAGCGCTTTCTCAGCACACAGCTCTACGCGCATATGCCTCTAGACTTGTAATGCAAACGGAGCGCTGGGAAGAAGGCGCTGGTGGGAGTTGTCTCCAGCAGCTCCATCAGAGGGGAGGGGGTTTGCCCAGATGTGCAACAGCAGAGAAGACTGAAGGGAAGTGAAGAACGCCAGTTGGGCATGGGAAATACGACCTCACTATAAAAAAATTAGAATTACAAGCCCATGTGGCTCTATGAAGAGATGTACAAGATGCCCCAAATAATGGTGAGTGAAAAAAGGACTTGAAATAACTGCACACAGTTAGACCATCGTGCGCAACATCGGGCATCAGAAGGTGTGGCCAGGGTTGCGTCTCACTCGGTTGGTTATATGCCTGTACAGCCCAGCGAACAGAGTGGCGGCTACTTTAAAGCCAATATCAAGCCTGATTGGGCAGTGATTGAGGTCAGCAGGGTGAGTGGGCAGGAGAGAGCACCCAGGAAGATAGGCTTTTCAGCCAGTCTTCCCACAAGGGTTGACGGGGCAAAGGGCCTGCTGCGGAGGAAGTAAGCACACCGTTGCGGCAGGTGTGGCAGCACATGCCCAGTGACAACACCTTGGGATGTTTCCCATTTCTGTGATCTTTTAGGATTCAGTGCTAGTGCTCCAGCTCCTAAAAGCCCCTGGCTGGGAGACATCTGCTCCTGAACACATGAGCAGGCTTGAACAAGCTGTTCCTGAATGAGGATCAGAACTCAGTCCTTCCTCCCTCTGCTGGTGGGGTTGAAGCTCCACCTCGGTAGCACCCAAAATACCCAGGAAGTAGGGCCTGACTGCTGGGGTGGTTCCTCCACAGAAAACCTGGCTTTAGAAGTAGGTGAGTCTGGATGACAAGGACAGACTCACAACACAGAACATCTGAGCTGGAGCAGGCCCACACAACTCAACTCACTGCTCCCAATACAGGGGGGGTATCTTGAGGCCCAGGGGGGTGATGCCTTTTCCAGGGACACAGCGAGTCCAGAACTCAGGTCTCCTGCCTCTGCCCTGGGCCCTCCTTTGCACCAGCTACCTGTTCTTGAACCCGACAGCTGTCAGGAGGTGCTCCCTTCTTAGACCAAAGCAGGAAAAAGCAGCTGTAGGGCAGGGGTGTCAGAGGGCAGATCAGGCTAGTGGTCCCTCCTGGCCTACAGGGTCAGAGGTGCCCCAGGAGGGACCCAGCCGGGACATCTTTCCCCTCACATGGCAACGTGCTACCAGGCCTCCTCCTGTCATGGCCTCCTTGCTTCCTGATCAGGATAAACTGTTGGCCATTGGACAAGGTTATTTTTGCACAGATTAGGATTGTTACTGCTTAATCGAAAATAATGATCCAATGCAAATTGAGTTCAACTGTCTAGCTGGAAATAAAGAAGTGAGTATTTTGGGTGGTTTCACTGCTGCTAAGGCAGGTATTTTAAGTAAATGAAAGTGATGAGAATAGGCTGGTCTTTCAGCAGGAAGCCCTGGGAAATCAGGGGGGGCTCTTCTGAGTGGTGCCCGTAGCTGGGAAGTCAGGTTCATGCTGTTGTCCAAACCAGCGCTTGTCCTAATGGGTCTGCAACAAAGGAGACATCCTGGCAGAGTGGCTGTGGAGGGTGGCAGGGACATGTGTCATCTCGCTCCAAGGTTCGGCCCCCGAGGCGGTTGTCCTGGCATGCTCAGTCCCTGGGCTCCTCCAGAAACACGGAGAGAGAATGATTCGGAGGAAAGGAAAGAGAGCCACTGACGGACGTCTACTGTGGGAGGTCACCTCCCACCCTCCTCCTGCTGTGCCCCGCATCCCGGCACTGCACTGTCCACCTCCTGGGTACCCCGGCCAAAGCCCCAAGCCCTCCAGACTCTCTGTCAGTCACCCTCACACACCAGCTGACCACCAGCTCCATCTGCTCTCCTAGGTTCTCCTTGGCTTTGTTCACTTCTTTCCAGCCCCGCTGTATCAGTTACCCACTGCTGCGGCCAGACTGCCTAACAAACAGCCCCAAATCTTGGTCTACAGCAAAAGCAGTTCTTTCTCACAGCTCCGCTCCACTGCTGACCTCAGCTGGGCAGGCTCGTGCAAGTCGAGGGCGGGGCGGGGAAGCTCTGCTCCACCGGCCTCTCACCCCCCAGGGTCAGGGAGCATCCTTCCTCCAGTGACAGCGGACCACAAGTGGCCAAGAGGAAACATGTGAGGCCGCTTAAGGCCAAGTCTCAGATCCAGCATCCAGATGCTTCTGCCCCACTCCATCGACCAAAGTCAGTCACAAGACCAAGCCCAGGGTCCAGGGCTGGGAGCGTACACCCCTGCTTGATGAGACAGCAGCCAGAAGGCGGGTGCAGTTCTGATCATACCCCAGAGTCCCCACCTCTGGCCTCACCCCCTTTCATCTGTTCTCTGCAGCGTAGTCACTTTGCTCCTTCTAAAATGCAAACCTGACCATGGCATGCTTCAGCTTAAAATCCTTCCTTTGCTTGGTGGACTTACTCCCCTTTTCTGAGAATAAATTGGAATCAATGGTAAAAGCTCTGTCCTTATCAACATCCCAAGGGTCCTATAAAAGGTGCCAACAGGACATTTGCCCTGGTGGTTCCCTCTGGGTGCGTTGCCCTGGCTCCTCCCCTTCCAGGCGCAGCACTGGCTGTTCGCGCTTGTACACGGCAGCGCGCGCAGCTCTACCTCCCGCACGTGCCACGCAGAGCGAACCTTCAGGAGCCTGGGAGCAGCAGGACAGCACAGTGGGAGGGGGCGTTCTTTGCACGGTACCGGAAGGCCAAGCACAGCACTGGGCTCTGGGAGGGACCGCTAGGCACTTCTGAAACCCAACCACGAATCTACCCAGATGCCAACTTTCCCGCAATAGACCACTCGCATTCCATGAAGTCGTGCAGACGAGCATGCTCAGAATGTGCCCTGCAGGCTGTGCCGGTCTGCAGTTCTTGGGTGTACGTTCATGAAGGAGTAAGGAGCGTGCATCGGAACTTACGTCACTGTCCATCACTCAGCGCACGCATTGGTCAAGCTGACTTTTTCCACAGCAAGACTTTCTCAGAAGGAAGCAGAGTCTGATTTACTCTCTGGCGCACGCTCCTTGTCTCATGTGCACTGGTAACTAAGTTTGTCGCCTGCTGCTTTGAGAGTGTTCATGCCTCCTCTGCTGCTGGGGACATGGACCGGGCGCCCAAGCATCTCTGAGTGGCACCCCAGAGTAAAGTTATGAAGGCAGAGAGAAGACAGATGCAAACCCAGGAAACTTCTCTTCTTCAGAGAAATTGGTTAGAAGCTTAAAAACATAACATGTGCTTGTAAAAAATTAAACCAGTGCTTCCTTTGACAACGCGGCCACTTAGAGATAAGCAGGGGACAGTGTGGTGTGTGTCCCTCAGACACCTTCCAGTGAGTGCACAAAGACGTATTTCTTTATAAACAGGCACACATTCCCAAACATCGATAGGCATGTCTCTATAAAGTCATTTTATTTTTATTAAAAAGTGGATCTTAGAATATATTAGTTCTGCAACATTAATGCTCATTGTTCTGAAATAAAGCATAAAAATGTGCAAAGTTCTGGGGACCACGGAGGGTGAGGGATGGGTGCCGGAACGAGGCGGCCCTGATGGTGGCCGTGGGTGTGGAATCCTGGCCTCGATCCTGAGGGGTCTGTGCTGCCCTGGAGCCTGAGTTCTGTGCCGCCTGCTCGCCCAGTCAAGGCCTTGCCGAGCCGGCTGCTGAACACGGCAGGATTTCGCTGGGCAGAGAGGTGGGAGAGGGGTAAGGAAGGACAGAGGTGAAGGACCAGAGCCAGATGAGGTGGACCCCTTTATGGGCTCACCCCCCCACCCCCGCCCTGCACCCTACCCCCATCCCCGACCTGCAAATGACTGCCCAGCTGAGGCACACACCCGCGTCTTGACTGTCTTGATTCACAATACATCTTTCTTCCCTGTCTTCTTCCCAAAGTTTCCCATGCCCCCACTAGTGCTCCCTGCCTTGTCCTTGAGGCCCTCCAGCCCGGGAGCCAGAGCATTGGCCCCACTGGGAGAAGAGGACTGGTTTGCATTTCCGAAGTGGTTACCGAGGTCCCAGCCCATTGTAAAAGCCAATTCTGTACTTAAACATTAAGGAGAGCTGCATTTACGAACCCCGTGCTGTTTACATAGCGAGGAGGAGAAATTCGTTCACAAGAACGTGAAAGGTGGGGATTGGGGACTTCCACTGTCCCCTCGCTGTTCGTTCGACGCCCTGGCTGGCGGGCAAACCCAACAGGTGCCCACTTCCACTGTGACAGCTGGTCTCGTAAAGCGGGAACCCTTCGAACATGGGAATTCCCCCAGTCCTAATCTTGATAATTAAAATAAAAAAATCAAAATACCCCACAGAGGTTCAGGAAGGGCTGCTGCTGATCTGCACAAACACGCCAGGCACCTGTGTGCACCTTGTTCTAGTCACAGCTCTGCGATGACCGGCTCAGGCCTCTCTGGGTGCTCCGGGCAGGGCCCCTTCTAAAGTCCCCCTGTCCCCGCTGCTCTGCCTGAGCCTGAATGAGCCCACGCCAAGCCCCGAACGCCTGCCAGGCCCCTTAGGTGCTGGGTTCACATCACTCGACCCACCCACATTCTCCTTCCCTCTCAACTGTCTTCTTTTCTCGGCTGTCTGTGTTGTCCTCCATAAAATGAAGGGTGGTGGTAGTGGTGGGTGGGGTGAGGATAACAAAAGTTCATTCCAAAATGGAATAAAATGAGGAGGGGGATCTCTATGAATCCTTCCCAATCTGATCTTACAAAAACAAACATGGAGAAAACAGATTAGCTAAAATCCCCTGAGCCGGCCTGGGTTCAAGGTTGCAAACCAAGATCTTGTTCTGAGATCTCATCACCCCATCCCAGGACATCGTTTCTACCTTCTTTGGTCCCCCAAATTTAAATTACCTGTCGGTACCCCCTTCCCCATACACACACACGAACCCAGAGAGCCTAGCTCTCCAGTCTGTGCGGGCCGTCCCATCTGTACGCCAAAGGCCAGTGAGCTGGGACCTCAGCTATGCTGACTGGACTCTTGAGCTCATTTCCACCCCAGCTGCTCTCCCCTGCACCCCACAGCTGGCATGACTGCCTGAGCCCCTCCGGGGTCACTGACAACATAGGCCACCCTAGCCCGCCATGCTAGGACTGTCCCTGGGGTCAGCACAGGACACAACTCCACCTGCAGCCCAGTGGTCCTGGCCCCTTCATCTCTGCCACCCATGCCAGGCCCAGCCCTGGCCAATCTCTCCACCTGAACGCACCCTCTGAGCCTTTGAGCAAGCATGTCTGAGATGCTCTTTCTTCCCCACTCATTCTGCCTTCACCTTTGATCTTAGGGGTAGAGCCAACTCTCAGGGGAAGACGTCCCAGATTCCACGCTTCCAACCTGGGTCAGAACCGAGACTCCTGTCCCGACTGTCCCTGCCCCACAGACCTTGTCCCAGTCACCCGGGTATGGACCACATTAACTTACGGCCTTGTTACACTAAACTTTAAAATACTTTGTGAAAAATGACATGTAGCTTACACACAGTACAGTTACAGCTTAAGAATTTTTTCTGTATTTATACATCCATGTGTGGGTTTGGGATACAGATGGGTAGTTTGAGGCACAAACTGAAAAGCGAAAAGACTCTTGTCAGTCTGTGTGCCTTGGGGAGATGGGACCACATGTGTGTAGGTAACTTAAGAGCTGGAGGCCAAAGAAAGAGATACATACCGAACATCCTGGGCGTAGTCAGGAGATCTCAGGATAAGGTTCTTTTTTCTTAAGATTTTATTTATTTATTTTTAGAGAGAAGAAGGGAGGGAGAAAGAGAGGGAGAGAAACATCAGTGTGTGGTTGCCTCTCATGTGCCCCCCCGCCCCCGGGTACCTGGCCCTCAACCCAGGCATGTGCCCTGGCTGGGAATCAAACTAGCAACCCTTTGATTTTCAGGCTGGCACTCAACCACTGAGCCACACCAGCCAGGGCAGGATAAGGTTCTTAATCAAGATCAAAATCAAGATCAAGGCCAATGCATTTTCCTACATGTGAGAGACCATGCTGAACACACATCTTTAAAAATCTTGATAACTTAGTGGCTTCTACGTGCCCAGTTGAATTGATTGCTATTACTGATTTTTTCATTCTCTCACTGTCAAACATTCCCAATATCTACAATTATAAAGAATATTCGATGGACATCTCTGTAGGTAATTCTTTTAAAAAAATATTTTATTTCTTTATTTTTAGAGAGAGGGGAAGGGAAGGAGAAAGAGAGGGAGAGAAACATCAATGTGTGGTTGCCTCTCACATGGTTCCCGATGGGAACCTGGCCCACAACCCAGGCATATGCCCTGACTGGGAATTGAACTGTGACCCTTTGGTTCACAGCCCACGCTCAATCCACTGAGCTACACCAGCCAGGGCTAATTCTTATTTTTTTTAAGATTTTATTTATTTATTTCCAAAGAGAGGGGAAGGGAAGGAGAAAGAAAGGGAGAGAAACATCAATGTGTAGTTACCTCTCATATGGCCCCCACTGGGGACTTGGCCTGCAACCCAGGTATGTGCCCTGACTGGGAATCGAACCAGCGACCCTAATGGTTCACAACCCGTGCTCAATCCACTGAGCTACACCAGCCAGGGCTGAAGGTAATTCTTTAAGGACATTCCTGGTTAGTTTTTAGGGTAAAGTCCTGGAAGTGAAGACACTGGGCAAGAGGAGAAACCCTGTGAGACTCTTCACACAGGAGGTCGAAGGGCTGAATGACACGTTGGTCTGCTGGGTTGCCGTAACAAAACGCCGCTGGCTGAGGGGCTTAAACAACAGAAACTTTTTGGGGTCATAGTTCTGGAGGCTGGAAGCCCAAAACCCAGGTGCCGGCAGGGATGGGTTCCTCTGAGGCCTCTCTCCTGTCTTGCAGATGGCCGCCCTCTTGCGGCCTCTTCACAAGGTCAGCTCCTCTGTGCCTGTGGCCCCTGGGGCCCTTTGTCCAATCCCCCCTCTCGATGAGGGTATCAGTGTGACTGGATTAAGACCCCTTCTAATAGCCTCATTTTAACCTAATCTCCACTTCAAAGGCCTGACCTCCAAACACAGTCACAGGCTTTGGTACTGGGGCTCAGGACTGCAACGTGTAATTTGGGGGGAGGGTGGTGATACATTTCAGCCCACAACAGAACTCTTCTTTAGAGGCTGGACATGTCTCTTGGTGTCACCTGACTTCGCTGCAGTCTCTTTGGCCCCTTCCAAAGCTGGTTTGTATTTTGGTGTGAAGACCTCTGTCTTCACACCAAAAAGGCTCTCTCAGCCTCACCTGTCTCCCTTTCTTCCCATCCCTTATCCCATTACTATTGACAGCTGTCAACCAATCTAAATCAGAGATTCTCAACCTTCAATGCTCATTGTAATTGCCTGAGAGCTTAAAACACCACCCTGGTGTTTGGGTCCCAGCCCAACGGATTCTGATGTCATGGGCCCAGGGGTGCAGCCTGGGCAGGAGAAATCTTAAACCTCTTCAGGTAGCTCCAGTGTTTGCCAAGGTGCACATTTCCTGTCTCTGATCTCTCTTCTTAGCTTTTGGGAAGCATGAGACAGGGCACAGGGGCTGTTTAATTAGCATCTTCTGAAGTTAATTAAAGCTCCATAGTCCAAAGCCTGTGTTTAACTCCCCTAAACAAGTTCATTTTAAAGTGTGGCGGTAATTTGGCTCTTTTGTTAAAATTAAAGTCCTTAAAATAAAAATTAAAAGACAAAATGGAAAACCACTGGGCATAGAAAATCCATGCTGGGTTTAATAGAGTCTCTTAAATCAGGGACGGGAGTGTGGAGGGGAGCGCTCACTATACATTGTGGTCCTTGAGGCTTATGTTCTATGTAAGCTTTTAAAAGAAGAGGATAAACACTAATTTTTGTGAGAGCCCTGCTTCTGTGGCGGGGTGATTAGGAAATTTTTGTGTTAAGTTTGGGCTCCTCCAAGTTTAGTGCCCCAACTTCCAATGTTTGAAACAAAGATTCTACCCATGGGTGTATCTCACAGACACACCGAGCTCAAGAAGCCAGAGACAAAAGAATCCTTACTGGATGATCCCACTGCCCTGAAGTTTAAGTGCAGGTGAACCTGACCTGCGGCGCCAGCCTTCAGAAAATGGCTGCCTCGGACGCACGTCCATTTGCTGGAGAGTTAGGTCCGGAATAAAGTTTCCTGTGGCCCTGACGACAGACGGAGAGGGGCACGTGGCTCAGCTGGTTCTGGGAAGATGCCTGTGACGCTGGCTCCTCCCCAAACCACAGACGGCTTTCACCAGTGGTCCAGGGGCCCGACTGGCGGAGGGCCCTGGCGCAGGGACGCCTGCTTTCTCTACTCCGTCACCCGCAGCCCTACGCCTGGCCCCAAACGTCACCTGTGCACGTGCTGCCCTTCCTGTGAGGTAGCTCCCTGGAATTGGGTCATCCTTCATATCACAGCAGGGGAGTCGCTTCTCTGCCTCCAGGGATGGCACTGGTCACACCCTTCACTTGTCACTATTTGTTTGGCTGTCTGTTTTTGTCACTAGGCTGGCGCTCTTTGGAAGCAGTACTGTCTTTACTTACATTGCAGGCGGTGCTGGGCACCAGGTAGGGGCTTCAAAATGGTGTTCATCATTGAACCGTGTTAGTTTGCAATGGGAATGGAGAGCTGTAGAAAAACGTCTTTTGTTACAGCCATGCATTTATTATTAAATGCATGAAACACTACCTGAAACAAGATGGAGAAGCATGTGATTCTAACGACTCTTTGAGAAAGACTCTACTTAGCGGGTTGGGACCTGTGGATACAGTTACCGGTTGTCCCCAGCTCCAGAGCTGGCAGCCGAATGGCTCTACAAAATAGAGAGAGAGAGAGAGAGAGAGAGAGAGAGAGAGGGAGAGATTTGACATTGGGGTGGGGCAGTGCTAGAGGAACGGAGGGAAGAGAGGGGAGAAGACAGAGTGGGCAGAGGGAAAGGCAAGACAGCGGGAAGCTGTGCCCAGTGAAAGGAGCCGCTCCCCTGGCCCTGAATCTTCACTGAGGCCCCCAAACCACTGAAATGTTTAATGGGAGTGTGAGTGTGGGTGCATATGTGTGAATATGTGTATATGCATGTGAGCATGCACCTGTGCTTGTGTGTATGTGTGGGTATGCCTGTGTGCACAAGTGCAAATGTGTACATGTGGGAGTGTGCAGGTGTGCACATCTGTGTGTAGACAGAGAAGGGTCTGTGTTTTGAGCTCGGACTGTCTCAGGAGGGAGGCTGAGGCAGCCTGAGGTGGTTGGCGTGGGACCCTTTGTGATCACAGAAAGCACGGACCAGGCAGCTTTTCGGAGAGGGCTGATCTCGGCCGCCAGGCCGCGCCCACTGGAGCCAGGGGTTGAGGAGTGAGGGCTCTGAGACTCCGAGGTGACTGTGGCTGACGGGCAATGCCTGCCCTGGGCTCTGACTGGGACGAGGGCAGCATGAGGGCCACGCCTGCCATCCCTGTCCCCGCAATGGGGGCCAAGCGAAGTGCTGGGCTTTGAGTTACAAAGATGGATCCAACACAGTCTCCATCCTCAGGGGCTCCTGGTCTTCTGCGGGAGACCGAGAGTGTAAATGGACCATTGAAGGTGGATGTGGGCCACGAGAGGAAGTCCACGAGGTCGAGAGGCACAGCTGAGAGACACTGGAGTTGCCTGGAGTGGAAGGGAAGGTTTCCTCGTGGAATCCCGGATCAGGCTGGCAGGGGTGGGGGGCCAAGGAAGAAGGGCATTTCCAATGGGAGACGCAGGATGAGCAAATTCTTACAGGGGTGACAATGTGGGCAGAGCAGGTGGGGTGGGACAAATGAGGCAATGACAGGCGCTAAGCAGGACAGGAAGTGAGGAGCTGATGGAGAGGGCAAGGATTCTGTCCCTGGGAGGGTGGTTCCAGACAGGGTCCCCACGGCCAGGAACAAGGGAGGCCGCCCTCAGCCCGGTGGACACTTGCAGGAGGAGTGTGGGCCCCCAGCACGGCCCTCCCAGCACGAGGGGGGCTTTCTCCGCTGCTCTCTCTGCTCTCCCCTCCGGAGCACGAACTGTGGGAAGCTGAGTGTTCCCAGTGTTGTGGATGTTGTGAGCTGCTGCAGGTGTAGGACAGAAGGCCACAGATAATTTGCATGGATGGAGAACACATTTTCAGTTTCCCCCCCGTCACAAATTGCAAATTTCACTTTTACGGTCCTTCTTTCCCCATCAAAACCACACGGGTTTCTCCACAGCACCGCAGAGGTTTATTGTCACGGAGACACCCCAGCTTTCCTCTGGGGTGTTTCTGCCTCACCGGCCCCCAGAGCCCTGAAAGGCTCAACATGCAGCCACGGACGTGCCCTGCTCCGTGTCCCCTGCGAACTCTGCCCCTGCGCACCCTTCCCTGCTTGCAGAGCGAGGTCCACCCCAGGAGGCCGGAGCCGGCTGTCAGTCCCGCCTCTGCCCCTCAGTGTGACAAATTAGTCTCTCTCTGGGCCTCAGTGTCCCAAATGCACCACACAGGACTCTAGACTTGGTAAACTCTGAAAGTCTCCAAGTTGTACATTTTCTGATCTTGACGGTTTCTTTGTCCTAGGAACTGTTTCTGCCTCAGTTTGCCATCCTCTGCCTCAGTTTCTTTTACAGCAAGTGCTGGGACTTGTGTTGGTCCCTGACAGTCTGGGAACTGGAGGCCTTTGGGGTGTCTCCTCCCATTCCTTGGATCTGCTGCTGCTCCCATTTTCTTTCGCACCTTCTCCTGAGGTCTGGGGCCTGTACCTTTCCGTCCATCTGCTCTTGGGCTCCTGGCAGTGCCTCTGTGGGGAGGGGTTACTTCTAAGGTGCTCACGTGAAGGAGCTCCTGGCTGGGAGGGCGGCCTACAGCTTCCTGCAAACAGCTCCATCTGAGCAGAGGGTACAAGGCTGTCGAGACCCAGTATTTCAACACTAAATGCATTTTTCACTTACTCCTATGGGAGCTTTCAGAGAAGCTATTTTCTGTTGACAAAGTGTGGCAGAGGGAGATGGGGGAGGGCTGACGGGGAAGGCCCTAGGGCCTAGACCTGTCTCTGCACCTGACCATGGTATGGCATGGGCACGTCTTTCCCTCGTTCTGACCTCAGTGTTCCCATCTGTGAAACGGGGGCCACCCTGTGATGGCCCAGAGTCTCCCTGCCCTTGCAGGGTGGTGCTGTAGGCAGAGCCTGGCTTGCTGGTAGGAAGGGAAGGCTCGTGAGAAGACAAGGACCCCTGGAGCACAGGCAGGCAGCCCACACAGGCCAGGTCTGTGGTGGGGTGGGCAGAGGAATCCAGAGTGACCCTGGAGGTCAAGGTTAAGTAAGGCGATGAAACCAGAAAACTCCCCTGAGCAGCCCAGTGGAGGAGGGTTGCCATGCAAATCACCAGGAAGAGATGATTAATTGGTGTAGGTAAAAACAAGAGGGGCGGCTGGTGAGCCATGACTTGTGGATGGTGCATCCCCTGGGCCCCCTGAGGGTCCGCTGGCAGTGAGCGTGGAGGATGAGGTGGGGTGTGAAAGGAGGCCGGGGCAGAGTGAGGCTGACAAGCTCCCCTCCCAGAAAGACTAACCAGGCGAGGCTGGCTGGGGAGAGGCGGCTGATGGAGGCAGGGTGAGAACCGGCGCACAGACAGTTTCCATTTCAGAGAGGTTCCGTGTTTGGCCCCAACCTCGGACGCCTAACTGGGGTGGGGGAGGGGTGCAGAGAGCAGGAAGAAGCAGGGACTTTTCTGAGCAACATTTCTAGTTATTCAGAGCTATCAGAATTCATGGGCTCTCTGGGGGGCTTCCTCCCAGTCCCTGGTCCCACTCCCGGCAGATGCTTCAATCTCCTCTGCAGCTCTGGGTGCGCACCTCCTGCGACCAGGAGCCCACTGCACCCGCGGCCTGTCCCAGTCCGAGGCCTATCCCACAGCTGGGAACTCTAGTCAGCAAGGGGTTCTCGCCACCAAGCCAAAGTCTGCACCCAGGCCAAGTCCACGTATGGCACAGCACACCCCAGAGCTGTCCAGCTTGGCTCTGGTCTGTGGCGAATTTTATGTAGGAAGCAGGAATAAATAATGTAAAATTATTACCAAGGTACAAAGATTATGTGGCAAGCCTGGTACCTTGTTCGAGGGATTAGGATTTTGTCAAGTTTCTGCCTTGGTGTCCACTTTTGAGACAAAGACTACGATGATGGTTAATTTTATGCATTAGCTTAGTGAGGCTATGGCACCAGGCTGTTCAGCCAAACACTAGTCTAGATATTGCTGGAGAGGAATTTTGTAGATGCGATTAAACCAGCTGACTTGAAATAAAAGAGAGTACCCTCCAAAATGTGGAATCCGTCAAATTAGGGGAAGGCAAAATCCTGAAGGACTTCTTCAAAACTGTAAGATAAAAATCACCAGATCTCCTAGGGCAAGAGAAATAAACATAAACAAATGGGACTCCATCAAATTAAAAAGCTTCTGCATGGCTAAAAAAACATCATCAAAATGAAAAGGGATCCAACCATATGGGAAAACATATTTGCTAACGATACTTCGAGGGGACAAGGGTTAGATCTCCAAAATATGTAAAGAGTTCATACAACTCAACACTGGGAAGACAAAAAATCCAATAAAAAAATGGGCAAAGGACCTGAACAGACACTTCCCCAAGGAGGACATACAGAGGGCCCATTTGAAAGGATGCTCAGCATCACTAGCCATCAGAGATGAAAGCTAAAACCACCATAACACTTCACACGGTCAGAACGGCCCTCATTAACAAATCAACAAACAAGTGCTGGGGAGGATGGAAGGGAAAGAGAACCAACCCCAGTGCCCCTCAGTAAATGAGTGGATCAAAAAAACTGTGGTTCATTTACACAATGGAATGCTATGCAGCAGAAAGAAGGAGCTCCTACCCTTCACGACAGCATGGATGGAACTGGAGAGCATGATGCTAAATGAAATAAACCAGGCAGTGAAAGCCAAAAATACCATATGATCTCACCTTTAAGAGGAACCTAATGAACAAAACAAACAAGCAAGCAAAATAGACCCAGAGGCACGGAAACAAGGAACAGACTGACAGTGACCAGAGGGAAGGTGGGAGGCAGATAAGGGTGGAAAGAAGGGGAAGGGACTAGTCAAGGAACATGTATGAGTGACCCATGGACATGACAACAGGCTGGGGATTGGCTGTGGGGGAGGCAGTGGGGATAATGGGGGAAATTTGGGACAACTGTAATAGAACAACAATAAAATGAAAATCCTGCTTGAGTTTCCAGCCAGCCCCAGGTATTTGGTTTTAGAGTTGCTGGCCCCACAGTGCCATGAGCTGAAATGAATCTGCGGTAGAACTGACCGCGGCTTGCATCTGTCTTGCCCACTAGAGAAAATGAAAGCTTCTCAAGGGCAGGGCACCCTCGAGGTCAGCACAGGACCAGGGAGCAGGGTGGGGCTGTGAACCAAGGGTTCTTTATGGGTGGGTTGCCATCCAGCTGGGCCACAGGAACTGCTCTTGCTTTCTTATGTAACTAACCTCCTTTTCTTACTTGTGACTTTAGAGACTTAACTATTAATGGTGCGGAAGCTAAAAAGGGAGCTGTCTTCTTGAGGCTGCTACAGAAAAGCCAGTTCTAAGCACTTAGGGCTACTTGTATGCTCAAAAAGGCCCTGTGAAGGGATATGACCCATGCTGGAACTGGGTCAAGAACTGCCAACAGCCACCAGAATCTAGGAGAGGCATGAATGAATCCTCCCGCAGAATATCAAGAAGGAACCAACTCTGCCACCATCTTGATTTTGGACTTCCGGCCTCCAGAACTGTAAAAATAAATTTCTGTTGCATTAAGCCATCTAGTTTGTAGGGATTTGTTACCATAGCCCCAGGAAACAAATACGGGGTGCATCCTTGCTGTTTCCTATCCCCATGCCTTTACCGACATGGTTCCTTCTCCTTGAACAGCTGCCCTACTTCTGTTAACTTGGAAACAAATCCGTTAGAAAGACCCATCGAAGTCCCGGGCAGGACAGAACCTGCCCAGCCCTCTCAACAATTCCTGCCACTCCTCACCTGCATGACAAGCTCTCCATTTTCGTGTTGGTTTCTTCAATTGTTTCTTAGCCCCTGAGACTTGAGATTTCTCTCTCTTCTTAATAAAGTCAACCTCAAGCAAGAAGACTACTGGCATAAAAAAGGCCCACGGCAAGTATCTGTTTACTAAATAACTCGGAAGGCAACAGAAATATCAAACAGGGAAGGACTAATGTTGGCTGGGGTGGGGGTAACAGTGGAGTAGGCCAGTGTGGCTGAGGCAACAACACAGGGGTTAAGATCACTACGAAGGAGTAACAGGCTGTTTTATTTTGCATATGATCTTTTGTCAGCAGAATATAAGTTGTTTCTTATGAGAAGCTTCTGTCTGTATCTTTTATCAACAGATTGATATGTCAACCCGGTCTCTCCTCACACAAACATGGTGCACGTCAATCTTTTCACTACGGCACTAACAAATGTTTCTTTGCCTGCCAGAGTGGCAAAGACAAAAAGGAAAATATTCTGTTATTGTAGAAACAGGGGGATGAACACTCTCATACACTGTGAGGAATATAATTTGGCAATATGTATTAAAACTTGCATGAAATATGTACATTTTTTGACCTGTAAGTTCTTTTTTATCACAAATAACTGGAGAAGATATGATAAATGTAGATTTTTTTTTTAGATTTTTCTAAAAATAATAAAAATTAGAAACCACCAAAAAGTTCAGTAACAGGAGATTGATTAAATAAGTTATAGTATAGCTATACAATAGGATTTCATGTAGCCATGAAAAATAATGAGCTATATATTTGATTAAAAATATTTTACTATTAAGTACAAAAGCATGTTACAAAATGATGTACATATGTATAAAATAACATCTAGAATAGATGTTAAGAATGTTAACCATATCTTTGGGTAGAAAAATCAGGCATGACTTTTATGTTTAAAAAAATTTTCCCCCTTAGAATGAGTATGTACTTCTTGTAAAACATAAATATAAACAGCTTGACAACAGGTACCGTCCACAGCATGGTTCCGAAACAACCGGCACAGCAGGGCCCATGGAAGCCGGGCTTTCCATACGAGAATGGGAGATGGTTTCTCTGCTCTACTCTACAAATGCCAAAGGTGAACCGAGTGGGAACCCAGCAAAGGAGCCACTCAGGCTGCTTCTAATCAAAGTGGGGCCAGAGGCAGAAGACTTTTAGAGTCTCCTCAAGCCTAGCAAGAGAGGGATCCTCACTGCTTGGGACATGTTTTTCCTTAATTGTATTTATGCATTTAAAGTCTTATTTGAGCCTTGGCTGGTGTGGCTCAGTGGACTGAGCACCACCCTGAGGACTGAGAGGTTTCCAGTTGGAGTCCCAGTCAGGGCACATACCTGGATTGCAGGCTAGGTCCCCAGTTGGGCGGAGGGGGTGGTGAGCAAGAGGCAATGGATCCATGTAGCTCTCACACATTGAAGTTTCTCTCCCCTCTCCCACCCTTCCCCCCTCTCTAAAAATAAATAAAATCTTTAAGAAGTCTTATTTGATTGTCAAATGCCTATATTTTAAAGTCCTCATTCTTACATAGCAAGTAGGTATATGCATAGACTAACTTGAATACTTGCTAGGCAGGTGCCGAGGGCCATGAAGAGGAAATGGGGCAGAGGCTCCTCCATGTTTGGTCTTTTCTCACCATCTTCATGCCCACAAGTAGCTCAGCCACCTTTCCCATCTGCATAAAAATGACATGGACCTGAAGAGTAAATTATACCCCAGAACAAAATGTTTGTCTGATAAAAAACTAAAACTGGGGAGGAAAAATAAGAGAATGTATAGAAACAAGTAGAAAGAGAGCTTCCTTTCTTCCCTCCTCCAAAAACGGTCTTCTGTGTGGAAGATGCTACAGAATGGCAATCTCGTTTCTGCCCTCAAAGCACATGCCCTCAAAGCACATGCCCTCAGATCCAAAGGGATGCCAGTCACAACACATCAATAATAAGCCACGCTTGTCCTGGGTCCTACTAAGGAATAATGCCTATTATCTCAAGGCGTACCACTCTGTGAAGCCCACTGGCACTTTTAGCAGGGTAAGACCTGGGTCAGGGACTTCTGGTCAAGATGGAGGCGTAGGCAGACATGCTTCGTCTCCTCACGCAACCACAAAAAGAATCACAACTAACCTCAAAACAAGAAACATCTAGCACTGCTAGAAAATTGAACTGTATGAAAGTCCAACAACCAAGGATTTAAAGAAGCCATATTCATCTAGATGGGTAGGAGGGGCGGAGAGGACGCAGTGTGGCGCTGGAGAGGTGGCAGCAGGGGAACGGGCAGTCCCACACTCAAGTGTGGTAGATCAAAATCTGGGGGGACACCCTGGGAGTGAGTGATCCCAGCCCCAGGCCAGATTGTGCAGCTCGGGGTTCCAGCACCGGGAAAATAAAGCCTCATAACTTCTGGCTGTAAAAACTGGTGGGGGTTGGGAGGAGGATGAAACTGCTCGTCTCTCAGGAGAGTCTGTTTAAAGGGCCCCCATGGACCTAGACGTATGCACACCCACCCATTCTGGGAACCACCACCAGGGCAACGGCTAGAAGGGTGCAAGTCGCATACAGAAAGTGGGTGAAATGACTGGAAATGGGGTGAGTGCCCAACAAGCCTCCAGAGGCCAGGCAATGTCACTGTCCCCTTTCTGACCCCTGTCCCCGACAGAGACCCAAAATGATGAAGTGGGTCACCAGGCCCTGGAAAATACCCATACAACTTAACAGCTGTGCTAAGGCAGGGAGTCAAAGCAGCTCTACCTATTATACAGAAATAAACACAGGGAGGCTGCCAAGTTGAGGAGACAAAGAAATATGGCCCGGATTAAAGGACAGAACAAAAACCCCAGAAAAAGAATGAAATGAAATGGAGATAGCCAACTTATCAAATGCTCAGCGAACTTGCTGAGTAGAGCAAAAGCATAAGGGAAGAAATGAAAGCTATGCTAAGTGAAATAAAGAAAAATCGACAGGGAACCAACAGTGAAAGGAAGGAAGCCGGGGTTCAAATCAATTATTTGGAACATAAGGAAGAAATAAACAGTCAACCAGCACAGAATGAAGAAATGAGGATTCAAAAAAACGTGGAGAACATAAGAAGACTCTGGGACATCTCCAAATGTGCCAGCATCCAAATCATAGGGGTGCCAGAAGGAGAAGACGAAGAGCAAGCAATTGAAAAGTTGTTTGAAAAAGTAATGAAAGAAAACGTCTCTAATTTGGTGAAGGAAATAGACACACAAGTCCAGGAAGAACAGAGAGTCCCAAACAATTTGGACCTAAAGAGGGCCACACCAGGACACATAATTAAAACACCAAGGTTAAAAATAAAGAGAGAATCTTTTTTTTTTTTTTTAAGATTTTGTTTTTAGAGAGGGGAAGGGAGGGAGAAATAGAGGGAGAGAAACTTCAATGTCTGGTTGCCTCTCAAGTGTCCCCTGCTGGGGACCTGGCACACAACCCAGGCATGTGCCCTGACTAGGAATTGAACCAGTGACCCTTTGGTTCGCAGGCCGGCACTCTTATCGATTGAGCCACAACAGCCAGGGCAAAAGAAAGAATCTTAAAAGCAGCAAGAGAAAAGGAGAGAGTTACCTACAAAGGTGTTCCCATAAGACTATCAGCTGATTTTTCAGAAGAAACTTTGCAGGCAAGAAGGGATTGGCAAGAAGTATTCAAAGTGATGAAAAGCAAGGACCTACAACCAAAGTTACTCTATCCAGCAAAGCTATCATTTAGAATGGAAGGGCAGATAAAGTACTTCCCAGACAAGGTAAAGCTAAAGGAGTTTATCACCATCAAGCCTTATTACATGAAATGTTAAAGGGACTTATTTAAGAGAAAGAAGATCAAAACTATAAGCAGTAAAATGACAACAAACTCACAAATATCAACAACTGAATCTAAAAAAAACAAAACAAAACAAACTAAGCACACAACTAGAATGAAAACAGAATCACAGAAATGGAGATCATGTGGAGGGTTATCAGCAGGGAGGGGAAGGGGAGGATGGGGGGAAAGGTACAGGGAACAAGCAGCATAATAGGCAGGTACAAAATAGGCAGGGGGACGTTAAGAATAGTATAGGAAAAGGAGAAGCGAAAGAAGTTATATACACGACCTATGGAATGAACAAAGTGGGGACTGCTGAGGGAAGAGGGGTGCTGGGTGGAGGAGGGCAACGAGCCCTCACACTCAGCTGAGAGTCGGGCAGCCCCATGGCCACTGTGGACCGAAGACAGTGGAACTACAGTTCACGTGGAAGCTGACTGGGGAGGAGAGATTCTTTCCCGGAAAAGGCAGGAGGGCTGACCCTACCAGACGCATGGCAGTTTGCGTATTTCACAGAGTCAAATGCCAGTTTACGAATCTGATACCACAAAACCGTCCCAGGTAACTGATTCCACCTCCTTTTACTACGGCACAGAACTAGTACTTGGGCAGCAGAGCATTTCAACTCCAGTTAGTGCAGATCTTACAACCTTGGTCCCTCGTCCAGCCCAAGTATGACCTCTGTCACCCAAACTCTCATTGTCTTTTTACATCACAGACACACTTATTGACTCCATTTCTGACACTTTATTTTTCTGCTAATAATTTTAACATTATGCTTTGATAAGTACAAAAGGTTCACAAGTACAAAAATTTCTGTATAGCTCCGTGGCAGTTAAAAAACCCATGAAAACAGAACAATTTTTTAAGTTGGGCAATATTCATTTTTACGTATCTGAGTGACATTTTCTTGAGGTGTGACTGTAAAAATGATTTCATTGAGATTATGTCAAAATGTTTGATGACTCTTTCTCCTTGTTTCAGGAACTCTGGCTTGTGACATTTTCGCTGGATGGAGTCCTCACTCGTATCTGCAGCAGCCCGGCCCCTGCCTGTGCAGGGCTCCAAGGACGGCCCCTTCGTTTCGCAGCCGCACTGCCGGGACCAAAGGAAGACTCTGACACCAGCTTCAGAAGCACGAGAAGCTTAAATCTGTAGCTGTTATCTTTCTAATGTTAAATCAAGAGTAATGATGAAACAGATGGATGAATTTTTCGTATTAGTGTTAATTTTTCTTCCAGCAAGGATTTAATTTATGTACACTGCAGATGAATTACATTTGTGGAGCTTTTATTTGTCCAAAGCACTTTTTAATATTCCCTTGAAAAGATTAATTTTTCCTACCTGTAAGATTCTGAGTGGAAAGGACCCACTGGAGCAGGGGAAGAAGCCTGGGTTCATCTTTCTGTTTTTTCACCTGGTAACCTGTTGGACCCAGAGGACAGAGCTCTAAGGTCTTTGTTCAGCAACTCCTCTAGGTATGGCTGAGATTACCCCCAAAACCCCCAAAACCAACCCCCCCCAAAACCAAAATAAAACAAACTCCCATTATTCAATCTTAGATAATAAAAATACTGCCAGAACGTTGCAGACATGAAGCGCAGACAGACACCTGAAAGCCAAATCAGAAGCTGTCTCACAGTTTAGACTTTTTTTTCCTCTGCTTAATGAGAAACAAATTATCATTGTCTTCCTCCTCCAGGCAGCCCTCCTTTTTCCTGTGCTTGCCCCGCTTAGACTCTTTGGGTAGCTTGTCTTCTCTTGGCTTGTGGTAATGGGAGTGATGAAAGGACTTGCGAGGCTTCTGGGTTTTGAAAGTGCCAGGGGAAGAGTGTGTTTTTGGGCCCCTGGGAAAGTCCTCCTCCAAGTCGTGACACCTGTCAGTCTTCCTGTGCTTTTCATGCTCTCTGTGGTTTCTGCTCATTTCTTTTTGGGTTTCTTTCTTTTCTGGAGGCCACCTGGTGCTTCTCCACGAGGCCTGGCTCTTCCTCACATCATGGTGGGATCTCTGATTTGCTGCTTTCATATGCAGCCTCTTGAATTGCTTTGGAAGATTTCCATTTTTCTGAAGTTCTGGAAAACATAAAAGTATTTTTGCATATCCTGCAGCTAGATAGCCCATGCAGAGCTTTCCCAGGTCTATAAATACTTTAGCAGAGAGGGAAGCCAGACATTTAAATGCATTACTGATATGACATTCTGAAGAGCCTTCACTAAGGTAAAAATCACTCATTAAAAATTGGGTGGTACAGTTCTAGATTTCTGATCGCTAACAATGAAAAACATCCAGAAATCCGATGACATTTATTCTGCTCAATACAATTACGTTAAACAATGCAGACGAGGACCAGCGAGAGCGGTAATCATTTTAGCTTTGTGAAGAAACGTCATGTCTGACCAATTCAATGGACAGCCCTTGATGATAAGGGAAAGCAAGATGCATAATGTGCCCTACTGACAGTCTCACGTGACATTTCAATTACACTCTGAAGATCAAGTTTGGCCACAGCACTTAGAGGTGGATGCCAAACTGGACGGATTAATCCTCCAGAGCAGAGATCGCTGGCTTGGAGAGTGAGTGTGTACACATGCACACACGTGTATCTCAGAGGCTTTAGTGCAGATCTGATGCTATGTTTTATTAGGACTTGACTCTTACTGCAAGTGTCTGATGACAGCGACTCTGACCCAGTGGGTGGGAGAGGAGGTCACAGTGAGGGATGGAAGTTAACACATCACTAAACCTTCAAAGACTAAAGAGGAGCGCCACCCTCCCCCACAATGAAGTGACAAAAAAATAATAATTTTGGAATACAGAGAAAAAATAAGTAATACACTTATAGACTTCAGCATAAAATAAAAAATGCCGATGAATACAGCAAACCTCAAAGCTGACCTGTGCCACAGCTGTCAATATAGCTAGTTAAAAAGGAAAAGAAATGGTTTTTCTCTGATTATAAGACTTATAAATGCTCATTATAAAAAAACTTGGGAAATACAAAAAAGTATAAAGAAAATAAAACAGAAGCACCCACAATCCTTTAATCCAGAGATGATACTCTCATGCATTTCTTTTTACTCTTTTAAAGAGAGTCTGGAAAAGAATACCAATAAAGGCCAAAGGAGTCAACCAGATATAGGTCAATGAGAAAAACACAGAACTGTTTCGTTCCCAAAGCCAGAAGAATAACCTGATGAACCGCCTTGAAGTGCATCACAAGAAAGAGCAGAGGCAGAGAAAATAGGCTTACGTTAGAGGATAATCCGGTGAGAAAGAACTTTATGTTCTAGCAACAGAAAATAACGAAACCGCAGAGGGCGGCTGTGAACCTGGGGCTCTGCTTGTAACCATGGCTGATAAAAAATGGCTTCTTTGGGGAAGCCCCAGGAATTCACCCAGTTGGGAAAGTCTTTCCATGAAAAATTCAAGAGATAATACAAAGGGAAAAAATAATAAATAGTCAAATAGAAAAATCTCAAAGGAGCCTTTAAAAACCTCTGCCTACATACAGGGAAAGAAGTATTTTCTGGACATTTTCTAAAATGATCATCATGTTAGAAAAATGTTTATTGTGAAGAGATTACAACACACGATTTTTGAAGTGGGTACTGATTTCTGGAGATCAAGAAAGTTCCAGTGTCTATGGTAATTATTAAAACCATTCTCTGTGTTAACCAATGACTCCCACTCCAGGTAAAGATGGTGCAAAAAAAGACATTAAGGATCTACTACAAAGTTGATCTAGCAAGAAGTCTAATAACATACCTTTTATTTTTCGTTTTATTCTGTGTTCTCTCTCCCGAATTTCGTATTTGTCATCATAGTAGTAGATGAATGGAGATGTTGGAAAGGTCTGGTTGAACATCCGCCTCTCTGAACATTCCTGCAAATTGTACTGGAAATTAGGGTGTCACAAGGGCACACTGTTCAGACAAACGTTTTGCAAGACTCTGGAGAATGGTGATTAGAGAGGAGCACCCAGTCACTGACACTCAATGTTGGTGCCACGCTGTGTGGCCTTGCTGGGACACTGGAAGGGCCACTCAGCCTGACCCAATCATGTTTACATGCTATTTTTTTCTGGATTTGAATTTTCTTCCCTTACTTCTTTACTATGAAATCCTTATCTTTTTCAATCTTCCCTGCCAAACTGCTCCCCCAGGCTGAGTTGACAGTAATGGGCCCCTACTACAGGCCTCATACCTGTGAAGGGGTTTATTTTATGTGGCCTTACGTTGTATCGTTGTATCGGACCTGGTTGACCTCTTCAACAGCCTCCCACCAGGTGCTTTCCCTTCTCATTTACACCCTAAATGTGGGTGTGGCTTCCTAGCTCTGTGCTTTTCTTCTCACCACACATGTGGTCTGTAAGCTTATTTTAACTCAACACTCACTGCTCCTGTGGGCAACTGACTCTTATGGTGGGGAGCAGGGTGGTGGTGGGTTGTATCTAGTTTGAAAATAATCCAAGATGATTCTGAAACACCCCAAAGGAGCCCTCTTCTTCTTTGTGCTCCTTCCAGTCAAGACAAAATCACTCCTGTAACTCATCGCCCTAGGCCAGCTCCCTCCTTTCACAACTCCACCCTTCCCTTGGCCTGGTAGTTCCCAAATCCGCATCCTGGTCCTGACACGCCCCACAGAGCAGGCTTTGTTTGTCCCGATCTGTGACAGTATCGCTCAGCACCAGCCCATCTGAGACCAAGTATCTATTGTTTGAAAAGCTTTCCCTTTGGAACTTTCCCATTGCTGTTTTTGCCACCTTGAAGCAAAATCAGAATACCTCTTAGGAAGAAAGTATGTGAAATATCCACATGAAGTTTAGCTGATGTATCATAATTTTGGCATTACACAAGTAATTTGTAATTCTAAGACATCTGACCAAGCTGGCACATATGTGCGCAGAACATAATTTACAAAGGTTAAAAAATTACGAGTCATTTAAAATAGATACTTAAGTATAGAAAATAAAGTAATGGAAATCTGTGTCTACCATTCAGCTTGATAACATGTTACCTTAATTTACTTGTTTTTTCCCCTAAGAATTAAAGTATTACCAATATAACTGAAATAATGTGTGTAACTCTTTCCCATTTCTCATTTATACCATTCCCTTTCCAGACGGTGCCACTGTCTTCAATTTGGTATCTACCAACCTCATATGGTTTATACTCTTACTACTAACAAATACTCCAATAAACAATGCAAGTTTGAAGTGTTCCGACTGCATAGAAATGATGTCCTGTAAATACAGGGTCCAGCACAAGTAAAGCCCCTTCTTTATTACAAAATCTTACGCAAGCACGTAATTCTGTAACATAACAGTATCACACTCAAGCACACCATATGATATTTTAAGTGAAATGTTCAAAGTAAAACTATAAACGATTACACCCATGTTACTACCCTACCAACCACACTCAAGCAGGCATTACTTCTGCTGAACCCTGTATTTTGCAATGGCTTTAGGTTGGAACAGTTTCACAGAATAAGCTGAGTAGTGTTCTCTTGGATCGTGTTTCTGAATAAGTTTTGGTAAAACTTGACTATAAAACTATCGTGTCTGGTATATTTCAGTGTGGAAAATTCTCATTACTAATTCAATTTCTCTAGTGGTATTAGTTCAAATAGGTTTGTTCTTCGGTCATTTTGATTAATTTATATTTTTCTAGATAATTATCAAATTTTACTTTGAACTTTAAAAAGCTTATACAGTATTCTCTTATAATTAAAAATTATACTGTATTTTAAACTATTTACACTTTTAACTCATTTATACTTGTACCTTTTCTTTTTCCTGTGAGTAGCTTTTCCAGAAGTCTCTTTTCTTTTAAAAAGAAAATGTTTTCAAAGAACCAGCTCCTGTTGATGTTACTAGTTTTGTTTCCTATTTCAATAATTTTGTTCCTTATCTTTATTATTTCCTTCTTTCGACTATTTTTAGATTTATTCTCTTGACTCTCTGGAACTTCTGGGGTTCTGAAAGTTATAAGGCAAACCTAAAAGGTTAAGGTAGAAACCTAAAACCGTAATTTGGCTGTTTTAAAGCAACAGTGATCATCTGAATGCATGAGAACAGCTACCATTCTGTTCACTACTATTATTCCCGGATTGAGTTTGTGAGCTATGTTTGTTTTAGCTTAACCTGTTCACATACATTTAAATCAATTAGAGGAATAAGCTCTGATGGATCTGTTACTCTGGCAGGGATGGGAGAAGTCAATGAGTTGAAACTCTATTGAATCTCACTTTAAGATATCAGTTTATTAAAAAGTAAGCATCCAGAATTACATTCGCTCTGAGTTCATTTCTCACCCACCGCGTCCGGAGCAACAGAACTCTCCATGCCCGACACCGCCCAGACTCACGTGTCCGTAATGGCCCGCCTGACCGCAGTTGTAGCAATACACCAAGGCCGACTGTCCAGAAGGGGTCTTTGGCTTTTTGGGTGGTCCGGGTTTAGTCTGCAACATAAATATTTGTAAAGGTTTATTAAATTTTAGGAGAAAATTAAAACCTCATTCTTTCCAGAAAAGCTCTTTTTTGATAAGAGAGTCCTTAGAAATACTGCCTCCTAAAGTTTGGTACAGAGACCCCATATTCAGATGACTCTGTGTATTAAGGCATATACGTGATAATGAGTCTTTTATTCTTAACATCACTGTGCGCTTTCCTCTCCTTCCTCACTCCTCATTCCTTTCAGCACTGCATCCAGCACTGTGTTAGGTATCAGGTATCTCAGACAGAAAAGAATAACAGTCTAGTAGAACACGACAGGCATAAAAATAGGTAATGACAGGACGATGTCAGCACAGTGACAGAAGTATTATTAATGGAGAGGCAAGGGAGACCCACCATTAGATAGGTAAGCCAGTCAGGGAAAGTCTTCCTAGAAGTGTGAAATTTAAATTTGCTCTCAGAGAGTTAGGTGTAAGTCAAATGGAGAGTCCTCGGTAGAGGGGACAGCATGAACAAGGGCATGAAACTAAAAAAGAGTGTACCAGGTATAAGGAAAATGAGGCTGGAGAAAGCATGGCAAAAAACTGGAAGGCCTTATAAGTCGTGTGAAGGAGCTTGGGCTTTATCTAGGGTTATGTGTAAGAGCAGGTAGCTGGAATTGCATCTTGAAAATATCACTTTGGCTTACAGCTATAAGGAGGATGAATATGAGCAGGAGAAGGTTAGATGCAGGAGAAGACCAATGAGGTGGTATTTTCTTGACATAGGAAAATATAGGCTATAAAATTCTTCCTCAAACAACTTAACTTTTGGCACCTGCTTCCTAAAGTGGATACTGGAGGACGCCAATAGCCCAAAAGGTCCTGTCTGCTGAGAATGACTACAAATGCCACACACAGCGGAATTTTAAACCTCAGCTGTTATTGATCAGGATATAATAGGAAACATAGCCAACAAATGTCTTATTCTCTAATAAACAAAGTGGTTTATAAATTAAGAGTAGCTAAAACACAGTTTAAAGAACTATGCACGTTGGACTTCCAGCCAAGATGGAGGCATAGGTGGACACACTGTGCCTCCTTGCACAACCAAAATTAAGGACAACAAAGATTTAGAAACAAGAAAACAACCAGAACTGATAGAAAACTGATCTGTATGGAAGTCCAACAACCATTCATTCAGATTGGTAAGAGGGGCGGAGTTGCAGCAGGAAAAAGTGGAGGTTGAGGGACCTGGGTGCGCAGGCAGAAGCTGGCAGATCCCAAGCACACAGGCAGTGGCTAGCAGACCCCGGGCATGGGCTGGCAAAAGGCAGACCCAGTGAGGCCGCGCAAGGTGGCTGACTAACCAGGCGGTCCCACATTTGAGCACAGATGATCCAGGTGAAGAGGAAGCAGTGGAAGGGACTGGAATTTGAAAGAGAGTAGAGCAAGCACCATTGTTCCCTCTTGGACCCCACCCCACATAGAGCATCACAACCCAGCGACTGGCCTGCCCTGCCCTGGGGAACACCTAAGGCTCCACCCTTCACTACGTAACAGCCTCAACCAGACCAAAACAAAAAAGAAACAAAAAACCCCACCAAAAATGGCTCAAACGGGAGAACAAATCAAAGCCCCAGAGCCAATTCATCTAAGCAACTAAGAGATAGCCAACCTATCAGATGCACAGTTCAAAGCACTGGTGATCAGGATGCTTACAGAATTGGTTAATTTTGGTCGCAAATTAGATGAACAAATGAAGGCTACAATAAGTGAAATGAAGGAAAATGCACAGGAACCAATAGTGATGGGAGGAAAACTGGGACTCAAATCAATGGAGTGGACCAGAAGGAAGGAAGAAACAAACAAACA